>JAVMKO010000001.1:161913490-162142275 GCA_032164245.1 Sternotherus odoratus
TAGCCCAGTATCCTGTCTTCCCACAGTGGCCAATGCCAGGTGCCCCAGAGGGAATGAAAAGACCAGGCAGTCATCATGTGATCCATCCCCTGTCACCCATTCCCAGCTTCCTCCTGTCTTTTTAACATCTTAACTGTGGATTTCTGTAAGCTAAAGTTACACATAAAATTTAATCAAAACAACATTTTTAAAGATTGTAAAGTTAAATATTCAAAAGCTATGAAATGCCAGAGAATGTTGCCTGTGCAACTTTAATTCAGCCCCCTCATGTGCACACATGAGAATGTCATCTTTAGTTACATGATCATGTACTATTTTTTCCACAGGATCTTGGCTTCCTTCATTGCATAGGCTGGATGGTGATCTTTGAGCAACTATTCAATATTTAGTTCTCTCCATGTTCACTGTGTGGCCCCAGGCCTCATTCACTGTGCTCTATTCCAGCCCTGCCCTGGAGACAGAATTACAATGTTCTCATTGGCTTTTCTATGGCATTCATCACTACAGTATCTGAATGCTTCTCAGACATGAGTGAATATAGTTGCACGACACCCTTGTGACACGAGTGGGTGCTATTATCGCCATTTTACAGAGGTGGCGTGGACAACCTCTTGCTTGACCCTTCTTGCTCCATTCCTTCCAACCTGTCCTGTCCCAGTCCTGTCTCTTCCCCACCCCTGGCCATAGGTGTGGGAACTAGAAGTGGTGGGAGTGCTGCAGCACTCCTAGATTTTATGCGGGGCGCTGCTCCTGGCCCCACACCCAGGGCCCTGGCTACCAGCCTCACACCCAGACCTCCACGCCCATCTCCAGCTATGGCCCCAGCCTCAGTCCACTTACCTCTGTCTGCATCCTCCCCTCCTGGAGCCATGGCCTGATCCTGGCCCCAGCTCTAGGGGGCGGCAGACTTGGATAAGGAGTGGGGGCAGCACCACTGCCCCTGGCTCCTGGCCCCAGTTGCTTTCTCCTCACATAGCTAGTTCCAGTCTCTGTTCCTTAGGCCTTTCATCCCAACCCCAGCCACTCCCAATTCCCCCACTCCCTGTCTCCAGTTCTCCTTGCCCAAACAATAGCAGTTCCCCCCCCCCACACACTGTGCTTCCTCATCAGAGCTGGTTCCCCTCCCACCTCACCTCCTTTGCCCTGCCCCTCTGGGTCTCAGTCCCTGATTCCTTGCCCAACTTGTTCCAGTTTCTCCCTTCCTCCACCACCTACTGGCTTCTAGTCCCCCCACCTCCTTTCTTTCCTTGGCTCCCAGTTCCAGTCTTCTTGCCCAGCTAGTCCCAGTCTCTCCAGCTCCCAATCCTGGTCTCCTTGCCTAGCCAGTTCCAGCCTCCTCCACTCCCCAGCTCCCACTCCCAGTGCCCCCTTCTTCCTACTCACCTCCAGTTCCAGTTTTGGCTCCTCCAACCTCTTTATCCCAGTCTACTCCTCCTGCCACGCCCCGCTGCTCCAGCTCTTGTTTACTCTGCATTCAAATCAGGCAGATTCCTCCTCCAGGTTACCTGGGACCAGCAGGGGGTGAGGTGGAAGGGGGGTCACTGAAAACACAGAAGAGACAGTCTCCCTTTTCTCAGTTCAAGTGCCCAGACTTGAAGTAGCCTGCAGCAGCCCAGAGCTTGCAATGACCAGGGACGTTCTGCTCAGTCCTGGGCTGGAGCATGCCCAGTGCAGCTGGAATCTTTGGGGAATTTACCTGCTAACACTTAAGAAATCTATTACTGAGTGTGTGCAAACTAGGATTTTTTCAGGGGCTTGTAACTTGGCCAAACTTAGATGGATTTTTATGGGGATGACCAAAGGCACATTCCTGACAAAGGCCACCCTGCTGCCAAATTTAAAGTACCAGCTTCAAAGCACAGAGGGGTTAGTGCTTTTCCAATTCAAAGTCACCAGAATTTTTTAACATTAACAAACAATGCAATTTCCCCTGGCCTTGATTTTGGAAACAGCTGAATCATTTTGGCTGAAATTAAGAAAAATAATTAGACAGCCACCCGGCAAGGAAAATTTCATCACAAATGGTTAAAGTTTGGCAAGGTTCTAAGCAACTGTAAAAAGGGCTTTATAATGGGACATGTAGAGCAACCTTAATAAGAGGAGGGACTGGTAGCATCGCCTGTCATATGACCCTGGTATGGCAATCCACTTCTTCTGCAACAGAGTGAGAGCTTAAAAAAATGTTCATGTTCTGTACCTTGTGTGTTGCCCTGGAACTATTTGAAAATGACCGAGATAAAAATGCAATATAATATCATGAGACATTTTCCAATTCATATGCTTGGTAAGACTGTCAATCTGATCTGAACACCAAGAAGCTTCTTAGATATTTTTTGTTAATCATTTGTCTCAGTAGGTGCAGGCATACTAAGACTTATTTTTGGCTTGATAATGATAGTTTATAATCAGAGAGAAACTAAATAATACTTGTAAGCAAGAGTCCTCACACTCTGAGGAATCAAACTGGTCAGCAGGAGAAGGTTCAAGGCCATCTGCCCTAGTTGCCCTTGACAGCTGTTCTGGTAACTGGTCTGTCTGAAGATCAGAACAAGTTAGTATTAGTTAGTGAAGGTAGCATTTTTGGCACTGGTTTCTCTCCCAGGGGTCAGCGTAACGTCCATTTGGTTACAGACGCTCCGAAAACTAAATGCATGACCTCAGTCAGAGTTCACTGTAGACCCAGAGAGCTGAGCCATGACCCCAGAAATAGTTCATCCTGCCTGCAGAAACAGGAGGGCATAGAATTACCTCGTGGAATAAGGTTACCGTCTTCAAAATGGATGCTGAGTAAAATCAGCAACTGTTAATAAAAAGAGCTTGAAAGCTTTCTGAAGAAGAGTGACTATAGCAAACACCCATATAGATTTTTTGGTATGATCTTTTCACCTGTGGTAACTTTAAGATCATAGGCTGGAGGTAGGGTCATCTCATCTGGCATACAGAGGGCAAGATTATATGTTCAACATCATAAGAAAAAAGCCCTCAGAGAACTGGTGGGTGGGAATGATGAAGGAGAATGGGGGGGATACAACATACGGCATGTCAGCAGAGTGGGAGCTTTATATAACAGTATTATTGGGAAAAATTAAGATTTCTTATGAAATGATTTAGTTGAAAGAAACGGTACAGCCTGGCCTAGTAAATCTAGGGCATGGAGATACAGCAGACAACTGTACATTCAGTGCACACCTGGTATAGACAATAGAGGGGTCGGCAACCTTTCAGAAGGGGTGTGCTGAGTCTTCATTTATTTACTCTAATTTAAGGTGTCGCGTGCCAGTAATACATTCTAACGTTTTTAGAAGGTCTCTTTCTATAAGTCTATAATATAGAACTAAACCATTGTTGTATGTAAAGTAAATAAGGTTTTAAAAATGTTTTAGAAGCTTCATTTAAAATTAAATTAAAATGCAGAGCCCCCTGGACTGGTTGCCAGGACCCGGGCAGTGGGAGTGCCACTGAAAATCAGCACATGTGCCATAGGTTGCCTACCCCTGTAATAGAATTAACTCTCCTAAGTGTCCCATGTAGACAAGCCCCAAGACTCCAGGACTTAGGGACACACTGTGCTCTGGCACATTAGCATGGGAGAGGAAGGTGGAATGAGGCATCCCCTTACTCCCTTGCACCAGCTACCCTATGGCTGCTGGTGGTGCAGAAAGAGAAATAGGCCATGAGGAGCTACTATGTCCCACTCTCACACAGGTGATGTGAGAGCTGGGCAGGAATGGGTGGTGTCTTGGATCTGCCCCTGCCCCCCAAATGTACCAGGCAACATAGCTGCACCAATGTGCCAGACGACTCCCTCCGCTGGGGCAACAGGTAAATCAGGAGGGAGACTGTGATTCTGAGGGCCTGCTCTGGATTGTTCCCAGGGCAGTGTGACAATGCCATGCCCCTTACTCTGGGCTTGGGGTGCAGAGTCATGACTGAGCCTTAACTCCTCACCAGAAGGCCACAAATCCCCACTCTCCCAGAGAAAGCTTTATTTACTGTCCTTTAAACACAACCCTAATTAGAGACAGGAGAAAAAGTAGTCCTCCTCAATCCTTCCACTGCAAACCAGAGACTACAGCAATTCAGCCATTAACCTCTACATATGGTCTACACAAGATGCTGCTCCCTTCAGAACACCCTCATTCCCTTTCCCAAGAGCATCATCGTGCAAACTTTACTCCAAGGTGACGTGAGAAAAAGGTGAAGAGTCAGAGAGGTAGCATCCGGCGAAGTGGGTATTAGCCCACAAAAGCTTATGTGTCAATACTTTAGTTAGTCTTTAAGGTGCCACAGGACTCTTTGTCGCTTGGGAAAAAGGGTTTGCTACAAGTTAAAAGACAAAGGGATGTAACATTTAAAGTGACCTCTGTAAGAGCCTGAGAAATCTGAGCTGCAGGCTTCCTGGCAGAGTGAATGACACCACAATCAGAACAAACAAGGAGAAGCGAGATACTTCATCCCCACCTGTGTGAGTGTGTGGTTGTTATGATGATAGTCACTTTCAGGGAAGCCAGAAATTGAGCCGGGAAACCAGGAAGCAAGCAGTGCCGATTTCTCTGGTTCGGTAGATGGGCATAATTGTCTCCATTTCTATTTAAATGGAAACTAATTGCATTTTTGAACAATGGATAAATACCATTTTTCCTCCATTGGTCGATCTTACAAAAGAACTTGGAGAGCTTTGCAGTTTACCAGAAATGGCTAATATGGTAGTTAAATGAAGCATTAATGGTCATCTGTCAAAAGACTTCCAATCTATTAATTAAGACACTGCACCTGCAAATAATAGGTTTTAAAATGCCCTTTGCCTCAACCCTAAACTCCTTACATTGGGCATAAAGGGATTTGAACTTACATAACTGGAAAAAAGAGCAGTGATCCTTAAAGGCACAGTGTGACTAAGATGATTCAGGCATAGTATTTGATATACTCAGTTGTGATAAGCTGAACACCAGGGGCAGAAAAAAAATGCTACATATGGGACCAGTGGGCACGAATTCCATCTAACTATCTTTAACTATTTATTCTTTTTGTTCAAAGGGGCTCCACATTGGGATGAGGGGGAAGCAAAGAGAAAAATGTAGTTTAATTCACTGCCAAAAGTGACAAAAAAGGGCAGATTTTGTCAGTGTTGATTTTTCACTGAAAGATTTCAGGCAACTTTGTTGTTACGCTGATTGTAAATGCTACCCTGCCAGAGTGTGTCCCAGGTGCTGGACAATGGGGACACAAGATGCTACACTGTAAGCAGGTAAAAACCTAAAACATTTGGTTATGCAAAAAGTGGTTGAGAAATTATCAGAGAAATATGTAAGACCTGTACCAAAAATAAAAAGAAGGTTGAGAGCACAGGGCAATGAACAATGGAAGATGGTCAGGCAAACCATTAGATCAGTGGCAAAAGAAAGAATACGTTAGTGAAAAGATGGAACCAAAGATTGGGTTAGTGTCAAAACTTTGACCTAAAGGGAGATGAGGGAGCATAGATAATGGCTGGACTTTAAGAATCTCGGATTATATACTTCTAATTGGAGACGCCAGCAGAAATGGACAAACGTAATGGAATAGGACTGTGGATGTATTAGAAACTGACCCAAACTGCAAAATTCAGAGTCAAATCTGGATTCAAATTTTCTACAAGTTTGCAGAGAGTGGGAGGGTGAATTAGGCTCATCTCTAGACTGAATAAATAAAGTAGGAAAAATCATATTAAAAATGTTCCGGGTGAAATCCTGTCCTCAGCAAAATCAATGAAAAGCTCCTAGGAACTTTAATGGGGCCAGAATTTCACTCTCGGTTCTCAGTGAGTTAAATCTGATTTTTACAGAGTGACTGAGGGTGAAAATCCTGGCCCCACTGAAATCAGTGGAAGTTTTGCCACTGATTTTGTTGGCCCCAGGATATCATCCTTAGTTCTGAGTGAGTTAAATGTTAGAACAAGCAGTCAGTCTATGAAATAACACAATTTACTTCAGCTGACCATTTTTAAAGGCATATCTTTGAGACACATATCAGTTGCTATGACTAAATTGACACAGATTAATTGTCAGGCCTACTTCTTTAAGGATTTTCTGGATCTCATTGTTGAATAACTTATGAGAGCTGCCACTTAAGGAGTGTCCAAATAATTTTTGACTGACAAAAGTACATTTTCATTTTAAGTATCAGAGAGGTAGCCATGTTTGTCGCGTTTACAGATCCAGGCTAAGAGTCCTGTGGCACCTTATAGACTAACAGACGTATTGGAGCATAAGCTTTCGTGGGTGAATACGAAAGGTGCCACAGGACTCGTCACTTTCATTTTAGGATACTGAACTTAAACCACTCATCACCTCCACTTCATTCCCCACCCCTCAAATCCCCACAGACACTTTTGTTAACTATATTTTATTAATCATTATCTGAAGTGAATTGGGGAAACTCCACTGATTTTATGGAATTTACTCTTCCCTTATTGTTTCTCTTCTAAGATTCATATTAGTTATTATCCATAATATTTTATCAAATATAAATATATACAATGTGTTTTGCATTACACCTCAAATGATCATGTGCTACTATTATCTATGCATACAAACAGTCATCCTCCATATTCTATCATTACCCATTCAATGATCATACAGTGAGGATCCAAAGCACACTAATGTCAATAAAAAGACTTCCATTATTTTCAATGGGATTTGAATCAGAACTGTATTTAGTGTGTTCTCCTGTAAGTGTGAAAGATAATACACAGGGCAATAAGAGATATTCCTATTGGAAACACACATTCTAAATTGTGATGTCCCATGAGATCCTAGAATCTGTATTCAGCAACTTGGAAATTTTTATGGACTTAAGTTATCCTCAGAATTAATAGTTGCTAAGATCAGTGGCAAAAAGAGCCATTCTAAGGAACTGGCAATAAGTAATCAAGTTAAACACTGAGGATTGCCCTAAGAAAAGGAGACCTGACAAATACAGCCCATGAGAATGACGAAGGATTTCAGGGAGTCAAAGGCCTTGTCTACACTAACATTTTTTTCAGTGTTTCACACTGTTGTACTACTACAGGCTGCTCTGCCAGTGCTAGTTATGGGAGTGCATTACTGTAAGCTGGGAACTGTTGTTTTTACTACTGTATTGTATAATCCTGGTCCGAGCTGGTCTAGCTGACTTGAAGATTAAAATGACAGTGGCTGCTGGGAGCTGGGTTGCACAAAGCCAGGAAATTCAGTTAGTTCCACCTGCAAAAACAAATCCCCCAACGCTCAAAAATATGGGGCAGTCTGGAAATAAGATACCCCCAAACAACCTACTTATCACCACCTCCTTCGTCTCTTTCAGGATCTAATTTAACAGGAAAACTGTGTAGTGGCTCAACAGCTTGCCAATACATGGGCAAAAATGTGTTATGAAAATGGAAAGAACCATTGCATTAAGCACAGGTGAGTGATTTGACTGAATAGTGTCAGTAAAAATGGAGGGAGAGATTTCCCACTAGCTTTAATCACATTAAGTAGTCTCTTACTTCTGAGTAGTCATATTGGAGTAATCGAATCAGGGAGTAAAGTAAGGTCAAGGCAAAAAGGGGTGGCAGACTATAACCCCAAGAAAGGACCACCGGATATGGCCCATTTTTCCTTTAAAAAGTACCTGACCATTATGCACTGTATAATAATTACATTTCTTCCAACTTTTATGGAGAAAATCCTCACACTTGTCTGAAAATGTTGATCTGCAAGGTTAGACGTTGTCTTCCTCATTTCTAGATTATCTTCCAACTTGGAGGCTGTGTGTATATTCTGTATTAATTTCCATTCTCCTAAATATGCATTTTAATTAGTAGGAGCCATATGTTCCCATGGCCTGTGCCCCGAAAAGCATAGCAACTTACTACAAAAACTGCTTTGAAATCCTGAGCACAAGCCAACACCTCCTACTTGGTAGGATGCCATGTAGACTTACAACACAGGCACGGTCTCAGGCAGATGAACCCTAACCGCCTCAAAAAGTACAAATGAAAGGTGGCTGGTGGAAATGTGGGAGAAATGAGGGTAAAGCCAAACATATGGCTGATACCTTAAGGAGGGAGGAAAACAACATCACTTATTACAGAACAGACAGAGCATGTTAATAAATAGATCATATATCAGAGCAAGTTAATATATCGTAATATATCTTATGACTGGCAGATTTATGCAATTTGCAATGTGACAATAGGAAAAGTTTCGGTGGGCTTCCAAGCACACAGGGAAATCCTTGTGAATGGTAGAGATGTGTGGATCTCATCAAGGCCTATATTAATAAAAGCTGCTACATGACTGCTAAACTGCTCCTGTCTAGTTGCTCCTCTCATATTGAGATGAGAGGTAGATCCTGGCAGAAAAGTGGAAATTCAATTCACTGCCCTGGGCCATTGGAAAACATGTATTTATTTATTACAACTATTTGTAAAACAACAAGACAAAAGGAAACAATAGAGAAGAAGACTGGGGCTACGTTCCCTGGAGAGTAAAGAGGATGGACAGAGAAGAGAATGATTTTACTCCTGTTTTCATTCAATTTATTTGTCTCTCTCCTCTTTGGGGCATGAATTTTCAGGAGGAAAAAAACTTTGGTCAACTGAGAGTAGCTCAAAAACTAAAAAAATGAGCAGAACTTATGCTGCTGCTTTAACTGTATCATTCCTTTAACTGTATCATTCCATTACCTATAATCCTTGTGATTATATGTAGCCATCAGGACCACGTCTAGTCCTCTTCACTAACCCACAACACACACTCATTTTTGGTAGGGCTTGTAAAAGCCACCTGGTACTCACAAGTACTCAGATTCTTCAAGCTTGTGAGCCAAGATACATCTCCATTAGTGGCAAGGGAAACAGTATTGGAGGAGCACCTGAATAGCCCAACCCAGCATTTTTGGAACTAACTTTACTCCAAATTCAGATAAAGTTTCTTCTCAAACAGAATTTTTAAAGAAGTATCCATATGCTGTCCTATCTTATTTCTTCTGGTCAAAAAAATAGTAAGAAACATTTTAAAGAATATATGTGAAGGACTTCATAGTGTATTGGAGCTGGTCACACAGCATCCCCCCCCCACACACACACACACTTGCACTCTACAAAACCTAGTGGTGACATCAGCAATGCCATGGCAGAATATTCTCCCAATGTATGGAGTAGTGTGACAGTCAGATGTGCTGATCTGTTGCTACAAGTGTACCTGAGATTGTGCTTAATGTTTTCCACAAACATACAAGTTTGATGAAGTTGGGTGAAAGCCTTATGGAGTATGTTAGCTCACTGTAAGCAATGCAGAAGTGGTAAAAAATGCAGGAGGCTTTTCCTTTAACCTCTTGTTTCTGTGCTTTTATGGTTGGGGCTGGTGTGGTATATCCAGAGACAACCTTAGCTGTCACAAAACCAAGTTTTTGTTTGTTTCATAGTTTGTATTTCAATGTTCAGAGGTTTTGAATAATTATAATAATAAAATTAATTATATGTTCATTTATAAGATACTCATCACTCGCATTTTGAGCTCAATGAATCAATTGAAGCAGAATCCTGTTTACTCTTTCTGTGAGCAAGAGACTAGAGAATTCTCCTCTTTGGTTGTTGGAATAGGGGCTAGCATTTTTTAAAGGAAGCCACTCTGTGAAAATGACACACATTCAGGCAGTAGTTTAACTTGAATTATGAGATTCCCACTGTAACCCGCTTTGTAGATTCTCTTGTGTTGTTTAAGGAGTTAATGTCCAGTATATCTTTGCCCACTGAAAACAGTTAAAAATTCTAGACACAGATTGGCTTGTAGTGGGAATGCGGGGAGCAAAGCTAATATAAAATGAGGGGAGGGTGCTTGTTTGGTAAGTATTAAAAGAGTCACATTTGTATATAGCTAGTGGTTCTTCATGATCATTTATGGTCATGCTTAATGTGTAGTACATAATTGGTTATAAGGACAGTACATAAATGTATCTTACTTTACATATAATCCCCTATACACATTCTCTCCATGCTATTTTTTTTCCACATTAACAAAAATATTATAACAGAAACAAAAAAGCCTAACTCCAGAGAAGAAGGTTGGTCTTGTGTTTAAGGCCCTGGCCTGTGGTTTTAGAAAGCTGGGTTCAAAGCTGGTCACTTAACCTTTCTGGGCCTTAGTTCCTTGTCTGTAAAATGGGGAGAATAGCACTTCCAGTCATCCATCCTTTGCCCTTCTTGTCTACTCAAGCCTCAATTCTGCAAGCACACATGCTGAACTTTCTCACGTGAGTAGTCTCATGGAAGTCCAAACTAAAAAGATAGTGAGTGAGACTACTCACGTGAGTAAAGTTAAGCTGATCTGTAAGTGTTTGCAGGACAGAGGCCTTAAACTGTAAACTCTCTGGGGCAGAGACTGCCTCTGACTATGTATATGCATAGCACCTAACCCCATGGCAACTCAATCTCGGTAGGGGCCTCTAGGTGCTAATGTAATTCAGATAATATATTTACTGCCATGTACGCCATAGTTACATAAATATATAAAATATTAAAAACAAATACTATTTTAAAACACTTCCTGAAGTTCACCTTTTCTGGGAGAGAGCCTCTTAGCTTATTTCTGGACGCCATTTTCCCGCTAACAAGTAGGAAGCACTGTAGGAGACATTAAGACAGGAAGAAGCCTATCTGCTGGAAGAAACTAATTCAAAGTCAACATTACATTCAAAAGATTCTTGTTTAGGGGGTGAGCAGTTTTACTGAATGACTGTTGACAGGGTGGGTGACAGGGAGGGTGTCAAATGACTATTGACAGAAGGGTGATGAAGTGGGTTCAGAAAGTCATGTCAAATTGCACTGAGTTGAATAAATTCTGCTTTCAGATTGGCTGGTGGAAAGGCAGGGGCTTCAATCAGAAATGAAAGGGGAATTCAGTCCAATATGTATTTTCTTCTTCTGTTTACATAGCCATCTGCTCTAAAAGAACGTTGAAAGATGTATTTTGAGACTATTGCTAGTTAGTGACAAAGGCAGGATATACAGTTGAAATGACATCAGAACATTCCATTCCTGCTCATACATACGGCAAACACAACATAAACCAAAGCAAAATCTCCCCTCCCTCAAATTTTTAAAATAAACCTCACCCACAAACTCCTAAGCCCTTCGACACCTGCTCAAAGAGAAATTCTGTAGCATCTCTTGAAAATCATGCTAGTTCAGACCAAGGATTGGGCTGTAAATTTCAAAATCCAGGGACTCTCACAGAGAACGCCTGCCAACTGGTTCTTTTTCTCTCTTGAGGTTGCTCCAGCTAGTGCACATCCACGGATCTCAGCTGTGATGGTTCAGCAGTGGAGAGACGTGTCTCTCAGGTGGGAAGCCCTCAGGCCATTTAGAGCTTTATAAGTCAAACACTACACCTTGCATTCTGCTACCTGTGAGCCAATGGAGAACTGGTACAGACCATGGTGTGCTGACATCATACACTTGATAAAGCAGCTCCTGCATTTTGTACTAACTTCACTTTCTGAATCAATGTAACACGTAGCACCATGCAGAGTGCATTGCAAGGGTCCAGTCTAGAGGAGACAAAGCTCAGAGTAAAGAAAGCAAATCTCTTTACCGAAGACAGATGGCAAATAGCAGTTTTGGTCACTGCTGCTGTTTGTGCAGCAGCAACTGGAGGTCTAAGCTGCAAACTTTTGAAAGACGGGATAGCTGAACACCCTCAATAAAGGGAGCTGCTATAATCTCAGCCAAATACTCCAACTGCCTCCCCCACCCACTTTTACCAGTGCAGCTTTATCCAGATGTTGTCTAGACTACTCCCAGTCATCTATACCACGGGCTCACCCACACACTGGAAAAAAACATTCCATGACAACATGCTCTAGCAGTTCATTCACACAATACAGCAGGGGTAGGCAACCTATGGCACGCGTGCCAAAGGTGGCATGCGAGCTGATTTTCAGAGGCACTCACACTGCCCGGGTCCTGGCCACCGGTCCGGGGGGCTCTGCATTTTAATTTAACTTTAAATGAAGCTTCTTAAACATTTTAAAAACCTTATTTACTTTACATACAACAATAGTTTAGTTCTATATTATAGACTTATAGAAAGAGACCTTCTAAAAACGTTAAAATGTATTTCTGGCATGCGAAACCTTAAATTAGAGTGAATAAATGAAGACCCGGCACATCACTTCGGAAAGGTTGCCGACCCCTGCCATACAGGCTAATGCAAGCATCACTGGGTGAACTACTGACTTCAGTGTTAGGCAGAAGGTCAGACTAGATGGTCATAATGATGCCTTGACCTTAAAAGCCATGAATATATGTGGTTTGAGCAACAGAAATCAGGTCCATATGCTGACCCACTAGGACCACAGATGTTTTAGTTTTTGTTACTGAATAAGCTTTGCCAAAATAAACCAGTCTTTATAAAAAATATCTTGTATGGTTTAGTTTTATTACTCCGAGTGTGATTTTTTTTCCCTACTAGATTTAGATTTGACTAGCTTTAGTCACAGAACAACGCTTGAGGTTTTTCTAATGGTCTGAAAGTACTTGAACAATAAATAGACGCAGGTATTACTGTATCTGGGATGGTTTTAAGGCTGACTTGCATTTCCCCCCCTTTCTGCAGTGCAGAAGATTGTTCCCTTTGCTACACTACTCTCTGCTCCAGCACTAGAGTAACTCATGGGCACACATAAAGAGGATGCCTGGCAGATGCAGGATCAGAATGCCAACTTCTGGAATGTATTTTTTTAGCAGTGGCATCTGGGGCTATTGATGGTTCCCTGACGGGTTCCTTATTTTTGTATGGTCTCTTGGCTCACTCCCGTGCTGGTGATGCTGCTAACCACAGAACTGCCTAAGGGCTGAAATAAGGTTCTGCTCCTCCTCATGAGCTGTCTTCATGCTGCTTTTGTTGAATGCTGACAAAGGTGGGCTCACCCTTTGGGAAAGGCTCTCTGCAAATGTCTTGCAAGATCCACCACCAAGACTCTTTTCTATGAAAGGACATAGCCCTGTGTATGTCAGTGCAGTATATGTATGGTGTGGTTTTGCTGTAGTGTTGGACTTTAAGCTATCCCATCTGGATCTCTTAGCTGTTTGGTAACCCCTAGTTTTCTTGTAACAGAAGGTCTACCTCTCTGCTACTGAAAAACCAAAACCACAACAAGTGTTTTTATTAAACTTGCATGCACTTAAGCCATTTCTTTGAACCCTTACAATTCAGCACAGTGTTCACTGGCTGTGAATGTCTTCATCTGGATTTAAAAGGTAGGAACAATGTAATGCACTTAAATCCCTTAACTGGAAATTTCTTGCCTTTCATTTGTTTAGCCACAGTAGAGAAAAGACTAGTCACAAAACTTTCCTCTGTACTTAAGAAGATTTAGCCTTTGAAGTAGTACCAACAATGCTACTGTAATAGAAATAAAGCCTGCACTTCTTACACTGAGCATATTTTCTTCTGAAGAAATGCACTGCAATTGCACTGATAAAATGGGACTTGCTAAGCAGGACTGCTCCCCTGCTCTACTCTATGTTGAACTTTTACAAGCAAGCCATAAATACATAGATACCAAAGAGTTAATTTGCGTTTTTAAACCTCCTTCCCAATATCCTCTCTCATTCCTGCATAAAATCCCCATGTCCAGACATCAAATCAGTAAACCCTGTTGCCTGTCAGAGAATACAATGTCAGGCCATTAGTATGTTAATAAGTCCGGAGGGTGACAGGTGGCCTACTAGACAGCTCAATTAAGCTGCTCATTAAACACACGCTAACGAACAGCCAAGGCAGGGCCTGAACAGCACCATTCTGTAATGACATGATGTCAGAGTGAACAAATGAGGAAAAATAACAAAAACATTACAGCAGTGACAGACGCCACTAATAAGGACCCCTTGCACTACATCAGCCCTCAAATCAATGAGCAACAGGGATCAAAAAACTCGACCCAACATTCTCAGGGGACTGAATACAGCAAGATTTTTTTGGTCCGTTTTTTTTTATAACTAAAATTATCACAGAATATTACAAATTAACAGTGGGGGAAATAAAGAGACAGAATTTATTCTCTGTAAGACACAGTCACAAAATCTGGAAATTGTGCCATGTACGGTTTGAATTAAAATTATTATTTAATGGGATCATCATTTACATTTGACGGATATCTTATTTTTGTTGTTGTTGCATGTAAGCCTACAGGTTTGAATTATTTACTGTACCTGCTCTGCCTACTCACTCAGCATAGGTCATGTTAGCATTTAAAGAACATGTAGCTAACTTTTTAAGTGCAGATTTGTAGTTATTATTTTTAAAAAGGAGATTTTTAGCAGCTAGTAGAGAATTCTATCATTTTCAAGTAAGGGGTTTCCTGTGTAATAAATTCAAGCATCCAACTGGTGCTGAAATAACATTTGAGTTCCACATTGCTAAACTAATAGGCTGGCTGACCATTATAAGGTCATGACCTTAACTCTTATCCAAGTTGCAGAGCTGTGTTACATTAAGAATTGACACCTCAGTGTATTTCCTTAAAGATCTAACTCAAGATTTACACTAATAACGACAATAATAAATTTGACTGGCACGGTCAATTTGTAGCAATAACTTTACTGGAGAATGATCAGATCTGTTTTAAAGCTATTAGAAGATGGAGGGGAAACAGCTACAATACAAGCAGCTTTGCAGAAGCAAATTATATTTAGTGAGTCCCCACCAAAATCCTGTGATTTTTTACAAAGTACCAGCCAAATTCAGCCCCAAATATAAATTAGTGTAGGAAAGTCTGATTTTCCATTGCATTGCTTCTTGAATATACCGCTGCAGAGCAGATGTAAAAGGCTGCCAAATCAAAACAGTTGAGGTTTGTACTCACTTGGCAGTAGCGCAGCACAATGGAGAATCAGGCCCACAGACTGCAACTCCAATGGGACACAGTACTCACCTGTGATCTAAACAATGGTGCAAGGTGAACACCAGATGTAAGATGAGTTTTAAGAGACAAAATAGCATGTCTTGAAACAGTGTGGTGATGTAAAATGAGTGGAAGCGAGGGCTTATCTACAGTTTTTGTACTGCTTTCACTTGATTGGTTTAGAAATGGTACGTTCATGGATATGTCATACAAAGGGTATAATTTAGAATTGCATCCTCACTAAGCAGTTGTATTGCTTTCTAAACTGAGACAGTTAAATTGGTACAAAGCTTATGTATAGACCAGCCTTTGTGTGTCAATGGCCAAATTAAAATTTGCCACAGTCCTAGTTGTGATGAATTTAGGTCTGTAGACGGAAGGGGTTGTAGCAAATATAAATAGGTACAGTAAACCCTCGATTTAACGGACCTCGATTTAACGGACTTCAGATGCAATGGACAAAATTTCTGAGCAAGTCTGATGCATTCCTGATCCATTTCTGGCGGACTGGCTGCTGGCTCCCGCCCGGGTCCAGGCAGCAGGCAGGCTGGCTGACGGCTCCCGGCTGCCGCCCGGGTCCAGGCAGCGGGCGGGCTGGCTGGCTGCCGGCTCCCGCCTGCGGGCGGGCGGATGGGCTGGCTGGCTGCCGGCTCCCGCCTGCTGGCTGCCGGGTCCCGCCCGAGTCCCGCCAGCGGGCGGGCTGCCAGGTCCCGCCCGAGTCCTGGAAGCGGGCGGGCTGGCTGCCGGCTCCCGGCTGACACCCGGGTCCTGGCAGCGGGCGGGCTGCGGAGCTGCCGCCCCGACCCTGTGGCGGGCGGGCTGCTGCTCCGACAGCTCATTTTTTTAAAATTATTAAATAACGGACTTCTTGATTTAACGGACACCCCCTCGCCCGAATTAGTCCGTTAAATGGAGGTTTTACTGTATAAACAGCTCTTTCCATGTACACTTAAGATCAAGTTCTCTGCTGGTGTTACAGGATGAAATTCCATTGAAGTCAGTGGGGTTGTGCCCACTTCCACCACCAGCAGAGAATTTGGCCCTTACTCTCTGATTAGCTTCTCTTTCTAATACACCTTCCTTCCATTCTACCGGTGGCTATTGCACGCCGACTGAAAGCCAAATCAGTGCAGGTTACATTACTTTACCATTTGAGCCCATTGCAATATATGTGTAGCTCATTTGCACCACCATTTCTGTTGTAGACCCATAGAAATGAAGGGCTGGAAGGGACCTTGAGAAGACATTAAGTCCAGCCCCCTGCACAGAGTTAGAACTAAATAAACCTAGATCATCCCTGACAGGTCATTGCCTAACCCAATGTTTCTCAACCAGGGGTATACATGTACCCCTGAGGATACCCAGTGGTCTTTCAAGGGTACATCAACTCATCTAGATATTTGCCTAGCTTTACAACAGACTATATAAAAAGCACTAGCAAAATCAGTACACGCTAAAATTTCATACAGACAATGACCTATTTGTACTGCTGTGTCTACTATACGCTGAAATGGAACTACAATATTTATATTCCAATTGATGTATTTTATAATTATATGGTAAAAGTGAGAAAGTCAGCAATTTTCAGTAACACCGGGCTCTGACACTTTCTATTTTCATGTCTGATTTTGTAAGCAAGTAGTTTTTAAGTGAGGTGAAATTTGGGGGGGTTTCAAGACAAATCAGACTCTTGAAAGGGGTACAGTAGTCCGGAAAGATTGAGAGCCATTGATCTAACCTGTTCTTAAAAACCTCCAAGGATGGGGATTCCACAACCTCCTTTGGTAGCCTATTCCAGAGTTTAGCTACCCTTGTAGTTAGAAAAATTTTCCTACGATCTAACGCAAATCTCCCTTGCTGCAGATTAAGTTCATTATTTCTTGTCCTGCCTTCAGTGGACATGGAGAACAACTGAGAAGTCATCTTTATACTAGCCCTCCACATATGTAAAGACTGTTCTCAGGTCCCTCCTCAGTCTTCTTTTCTCAAGACTAAACATATCCAGCTGTTTTAGCCTTTCCTGATAGGTCAGGTTTTCTAAACTTTGTAACCTTTTGTTGCTCTCTGTAGCGGGGTGCTCCCCGCTCCCTGCTGGCCAGGGCTGGGATAGCCCTAGGAAAGCCCTAGGTTTGTGGCTGGGAGCCTGCAAGCTCCCAGACTGATTGGGAGCTAGGCTCAGCTGTGTGGCCACGCCCCAAACACTCAGGACTGTATAAAAGCCTGGGAGGCAGTAGAAGCAGGGAGTCTCCTCTGTAAGCAGAGGGAGACAGGCCTGCTGCAGGGAACCTTAAGGAAGGTACTGAGCTTGGTGCAGGACTGGGGCTAGGCGCGGGGAGCTGGGGAAAGCTCTAGCCTGAGAGCCCCAGGCTGCAAGAGCAGGCAGGGGCCTAAAGATAGTCTCCTCTGTAGCCAGAGGGAGACAGGGCCTGGCTGCTGGGAGCCTTTATCAGAGTACCCAGACTGGGACAGGGCGAGGGCAAGGCAGCTGGGAGCCAGGGAGCCTAAGCTCTAGTGAGAGGGCCCCAGCTTGCTGAGCCTAGGGAAGGCCCGACCCATGGGGTACTGGGGGGTTGCAAGGGGGCAGCCCTGGGCTGGTTAGAGCAGCAGGCCCAACCCCTTCTTGCCAGTGATGAGTAGCCATGAGACTGCAGTCAGCCTCAGAGAAACCGAGGCAGTGGTGACTGGCAGTGGCTGTATCTGAGGCAAGTTGGGGATAGTGGGTGTTGGGTTCCCCAGGGAGGGGAGACCCTAAGACCAGGGGGGTACTGCAGGGGTGCAGCACCCTCAGCAAGGGGCTTCGGGGTCCGGGAGGGGCACGGGGCCAGTGTGAAGAAGCGGACGTCGGCCGACAGAGGGCGCTCCGGGGTCAAAGAGCTAATTCCTGTGACGACCAGACGGGGGCGCCGCCGGGTGAGTGACCGACTCCCTTACACTCTTATGGACCTTTTCCAATTTGTCCTCATCTTTCCTAAAGTGTGAAGTTCAGAACTGGACACAGTACGACAGCCAAGACCTCACTAGTGCTGACTAGAGTGGGACAATTACCTCCAGTGTCTTACATATTACATTCCAGTTAATACATGCCGGAATGATGTTAGCCTCTAGCAATTGTGTCACATTGTTGGCTCATATTCCATTTCTGATCCACTATGACACCCCCCCCCCATTCTTTTCAGCTGTACTATCACCTCATTGTCCAGTTATTCCCCATTTTGTAGTTGGGGATTTGATTTTTCCTTTTGTAAGTGTAGCACTTTGCAGTCATCTTTATTGAATTTCATCTTGTTGATTTCAGACCAATTCCCCAGTTTGTCAAGATTGTTTTTAATTCTAATCCTCTCCTCCAAAGTGCGTGCATCCCAGCTTGGTGTCATTTTATAAGCACACTCTCCACTCCATTATCCAAGTCATTAATGAAAACACTGAACAGTACTGTACCCACAACTGACCCCTGCGGGATCCCACTAGATATGTCCCCCTTTTGTTTGATATCAAACCATTGATCACTGCTCTTGATGTATGGTCTTTCAACCAGTTTTGCACTCACCTTGTAGTAATTTCCTCTAGGCCGCATTTCCCAAATTTGTTTATGAGACTGTCATGGGAGGGGCCGTGTTAAAAGCCTTACTAACAATAATCCCCATAAATGAAATACTTTGTGGAAAGTTGTGGCATAATCCTGCTCCCTTACTCATGTCAATTGCTCTATGGAAGCCAGTGAATGACTCGTGTAAAGTGAGCAGGTTTTAGCTTCTAATATTTGAGACTCTGCAAATAGGCCCATTTCTTCTCTCATGAAAGAGATTAGCAAAATTCTGAGTGAATCCGGTGGAAGCAGGATCCAGTTCAGGTGAATAAGTGTGGCTCAGATTTGGATTAACACAGGTGAAAAAAAATCACTTTCTTTGGGAGATATGAAATGCGCACTTGAATACTCGCTATTCTGGGCATAATTTTCTCAACATTGGCTTGGTAAAAAACAGCATTTCTTTATCTAGGAGAATATTTTCTCTAGACTGCAATGGTGTGCAAAGGTGGGGAATGCAGACCCTTCTGACCCTTGCCACATTCAGTGCACAGGATGGATTCAATACTCGCTAGAACACGAGTCTATAGAACGCAAATTCGGTTATAACACAGTCACGGCCATGGATCCCAAAATAGAACATGGTCACAAAAAAACCTTTGTTTTAACACGGTCTCCACTATCATGTGGTACTTGGTATGGATCCCAAATCCCAAGTTCTAGCGAGGGTCCGGTGTATTTTGTTTCTTTCTTGTTGCATAAATAACCTTAATTCTGGCATTTCCTAACTTTTGAGCGCTTGGCTTTGCAACCATAATCATGTTTTCGGTGTACTTTGTGTGTGATGTTTGTAGCTTTTTGTAAGCAAACCAAAACACCTATTCCCCCAAATTCCATCATATAGCATCATATAGACACCCACCTGGGTCAACAGCAGGGATGAAACCACCACACAGACCTCTGCCACTTGAATACACACAGTAACTGATAGCAATAGTAGTCAGTCACTCTCTGTGTAGACCACCACTAGAGAGGGATGGGGCACTTTGGGCTGCACAGATGTTTGCTGACGGCAGATTTAGGAATATTAGGTTCCATTCTAGGCTCTGTAGAGGAGTGTGCTTTACTAGACGGACTCTTCTGCCCATTCTTCCCAAGTTTGACCATTTTTGCCCATCCCATCTAGTTCCTGTCCCAGTTCTGGCAAATTTGGGTGGGGAGAAGGATAGCTCAGTGGCTTGAGCATTGGCCTGGGTTGTGAGTTCAATCCTTGAGGGAGCCATTTAGGGATCTGGGGCAAAAATCTGTTGGATGATTTAGTAGGGGATTGGACTAGAAGACCTTCTAAGGTCACTTCCAATTCTGTGATTCCAAATCTTACTCTTAATCTTCCAGAGTCCTAGTCTACCACACATACCCTTGGCTCCTTCTAACAAACTATTCCCTCCATCTGGCCTTCCCATAGGTCTGGCTCTTGTCCCCTCTGCATTAAGATAAGTCCACTTCCATCTCCATGTGACCTGAGCTCAGCATGAAGGTCACTGACAGCACAGGACAGAGTCTCCTTGCTCTCGGGTCAAGTGTCCAGCCCCAAATCCACACAGCCTGCAGCAGCTCAGAGCTGTAACTGCAGGGAATGTCCTGCTTAGTGCTGGGCTGGAGCGTAAAATTACAGAAGTTTCTACTCGAAGGGAACCTGGGCTTGAGGCAGGGCTAGGCAGGCTGCAAAACAATTGAGAATCACCTATTTTATTACCTCCTGCAACTGGGGTTGGGATGCATCTTGCTTGTAGTGCAAGAATTCCATTCTGAGGGTCTGTTTCTGGAGGTGAATGAAATTTGAGTGCTTCTGAAGGGCTTTGAGGGGGAAAGTTGTTCCTCCAACAAAACACTCTGCCAGTGAGGGTGGTAGAACTTTACCATGATCTTTGTCCTCCACCATCCACCTGCTGGTTCTTCTCTGCATCCTCACAAGTCACCATAATTGCCTAGTGATTTATGAGAAGCAGGAGGGAAGCTGGCTAGCGTGCTGGTGGCAGAAGTCTTGGGATGGATCTGATCGACTGCATAATAAGGAAGTTTAAAAAACTTACGCTACAGTTCTGAGGGAGGCAACTTGAGGAAAGGCCCCAAGGCATCTTCTAAGTGCTCATCTCCACAGTATGGAAATACACACCATTAGGGTGTCACCAACATGTGACATATTAAATTGGTCTTTAATGGCATGGTACCCACCTCTCACGAGCACCCCTTTTGGTCGGGTGTGTCTGTGGTCTCTAAGTAGTTCTGGCCCTAGTATCAGGCTGTACTCCCTGAGGCAGATTATGGTTTTGTGGGGCCCTGGGCCAGAGCAAGTGGAGGCCCTTCCCCACACCTCACACCTGCAGTCCCCTCCCGCCCCCTCCCCCCCCGCTCCTGGTGGGCAAATGGGGTCAGGTCTTGCCACGCTGCACTCCCCTCCCCCTCCCTCTCAGCACTCCTCCTGGGGAGTGGGGTCAGGGAATGGGAGTTTGCCTCACTTCTTGGCAGGAGCACTGGGTGGGTGGGTGGAGCGGGGCGGGGCATGGAGGTGCCCATTTTTCCAGGGCCCTCCAATTGGCTGGGGCCTCTGGGCATGTGCCCCATTGGTTAATCCGCTACTGCACACCCCCAAGGCTTCCTCCCTGGAGACAATGGTTTCACCTTCTGTCTGTTCTGGCCCTAGCTGTTCAGCTGGGCCACTAAGTAGTTCAGATCCCTTTCTGGGGGGTTTATTGCTGTCCATTTGTAGGCCAGTTCCCCAGTGGACTATGGCGGGGAGGAGATCTGGGCCCACCCACTACTCCAGGTCCCAGCCCAAGGACCCTAAGAATAGCAATCACATGCCACCGTGTCCCTATAACTACATTACTTTCAGTTCCCTGGCCTCTTCCCTGCAGCTCCAGCCTTTGCCAAAGCTTCAGCCTTACCTGAGGGCTTATCTAAGTTCAGGCCCAGCAGCCAGCCAGGAGCTCTTCCTCACTGCCCCAGTCCCTGCCGGCACCCAGCACTCAGCTGTCCATGTTGCTACAGTCCCCTTTGGCCATCCAGGAGCACTTCCTGTACTCCTCTGGTTCCAGCAAAGAACTGAGGGGCTCTGCACCTCCTTTTATATGACCCTCCTCAGCCCTGATTGGCTGCTTCCCCTGCAGCCATTCTAGGCTGCTTGGAGGACTCTTCTGATGCTCCTCTCCTGGGTCAGGTGTGGCAGGACACTGAGGCCTCCTCACCCCGTCACACCTCTGCCCTCCTGAGAGGATTGGGTTTATAGTCCTAGAGAGAGTAATATCGCTTTTTACCTCCTTTTTTGCCCCATTTTGTCTTCTCCCTCCCATACCTCTGTCTGGAGGGCTGTTAGTTATAGTCTTTCTGTGCCCCAGTCTATCAGGGTCCTTCTCTATCAGGCCTCTTCTCCTTGAGAGCTTGTCTTAGTCCTTGCCCCTTTCAATCAGGGCTCTCTCTCCCAGACCTTTCTCTGTCCTGAGAGCCTCTACCCAGTCTTTGTTTTGGTCTCTGAGGATCTACGCTTCCAGGGTCTTTCTTACCTGGAGAGCATGTTCGTGGTCCTTTAACTCACTTTCTTCTCCAGGGTTTCAAGGTGTCTGTATAGCAAGTGTCTGGTTGCATCTGATAATCATATACCATGTGAAGCAAGTGCTGTTTTTCATCCTTGGTGAACTGGGAATCTTCAGTCAGCTGTTCATTCTTGAACTTGAGATCCTTCAGTTCCCTTTTGGCTGCCTCCAGCCATTTTGCCAGGTCATCCTCTCTTAAGAAGGAGCTCACAAATCCTGCCTGTGCTATTCCCTTCCCTTTCCAAGGGTCCTTTTCTCACCCCAGCCCTTCTCTTTTGCCTCTTTTTCGCTGGCGTGATTCTTTCTGGGCCTCTGTGCTTGTTAGCACTTTGAGTCTTTTAGACTGAGTTCCCATGGTACCCTGCTGCACCCAGGGTTCCATTTGGGTCCCCATAGTACACTGTTGGGCCCAGGTTTCTGTGTGGGTCTCTGTGGTATTCTGCTGGGCAGTCTGAGTCTTCTCCCTCTAGGCCTGGGCTAAAGTTTCCTGCAAAGCCAACCATTGTTCCCTCATATCTTTGGCATTCTGGGCTCACCTCTAGGATTTTACCTCCTGGTCTCCTTATCCTGGGTCCCAGCCTCTCTGCTTCCCTTCACAGCTGGGCCTGGACTCCTTGAGTCCTGGCTCACGTTCCTGGTCTTTCCTGAACAGAGTGGAATAGTGCACCCATTCTCTTCCCAAGATTACAGGCCATGGCAAATCCTTGACTGCACTGATCCAGAGTTGAGCTCTCCAGCCCTGTACCTCCAGCTCAACTTCTGCTGTGGGATAGGTTTGGGTTTTCCCATGTACACACGAGATGTGTATTGGGAGGTGTCAGTTCAGGCTAGCTGCCTTCACCTGGTCTTCCCAAACCAAGGTGTACCTTCACCCTAAGTCTACCAGACCCTTAACTACAGTTCCTTCCAGCCAGACTACCCAAACTGGGACCACCCTGATCTTTGGAGAAGACCCCCACTGATTGGTCCCACTGTGACAGTTTAAGTAGTCACACTCCATTACTGCACAATTCCTTTTAATATATCCAGGCTGGCCACACCTATAGCAAACTACTAGGTCTCCGAGCTCCTTCCCACTAGTACTTCCCATAGGCTGTTTAGGATCCAGGAGCTTCTCCACCAAGCTTGACAAAGCCAGCATGTCACCAGGTCCTGTAACTTCTGCCCGAGGTTGTTACCCCAGGACTCATCTAAGTTCAGGCCCAGCAGCCAGCCAGGAGCGATCCCCTCACTGTCCCAGTCCCTGCCAGTTCTGAGCTGTCCATGGTGCTACAGTCCCCTTTGACCATCCAGGAGTACTTCCTGTACTCGTCTGGCTCTAGCAAGGAACTGACAGTCCGACTCTGGTGCTCCTTTTATATAGCTGTCCTGGGCACTGATTGGCTGCTTTCCCCTAGGCTGCTTGGAAAATTCCTCTACTGCTCCTTTTCTGGCATGGGTGTGACCGGACACCGAGGCCTCCAGCAAGAGATCTCTGGGCCTAGTCCATCCCATCACAGTTCATGTAGACCCTGCTGGTATGCACTAAAGTATTCCTGGTACACTTTAACACAATGCTATTTGAAACAAAACTATTGGTACTACTAACAGTGCTACATTA
This sequence comes from Sternotherus odoratus, assembly GCA_032164245.1. NCBI lineage: Eukaryota > Metazoa > Chordata > Testudines > Kinosternidae > Sternotherus > Sternotherus odoratus. Next base: position 161,937,120 of record JAVMKO010000001.1, read on the forward strand.
AAGATAACTGGGAACTTTCAGTGTGCACCAGCTGGCTCTACATCGACAAACTAATGTGCAACACATTCGTGTGCTTTAGATATCACACCCCCTTAATGCACGTTGCCCCGTTGTGCAGACAGGCCCTGAGTCTCAGTGTGCTGATTGGTTTTAAGAAGTTATTTTCTAATAAAACTGATCAAATTAAAGGTATCATATATCTTGTGTGACACTCACAGCGGCAGCCTTCCACCACACTTATGTGCATCTTAGCAGGATGCTCAGGTATTTGCATGTTGTTGCTTCTCCAGGCCCTTGGGGATCACAGTGCTGCCTCCTGAGCAGGCAGCCAGCTTGACTCTTCTCTCACCACTCACCGTCCTCTTTCCCTGCTGGCTGGCAGAAAGAAGAGCAGGTGGTGGCTGCTGCTGTCTGACACCAATGTCCCTTGCTGCAGGCAAGGGGAGCACAACCCGAGAGAAAGTGGTTGGGGAAGACAAATGTGAATAGGAGGGAAACTGGGAGAAATCAAACTGCGGCCAGGGGGACTGAGGGAAGGGAGCAGAATTAAGGGAGCAAAAAATTACAATTTCCCGCCAAGAAAGCAGTCACCCATTCCAGCCCTTAAATTCACTTTTGCAAGAAACACCAGCTGAGAACATAACATCAGTGCTCTCTGCTGCTGTGGGTAATATCTCGGAAGGCTAAACGCTAGGTCATCTCTGCTTGAGTTGAGGCCACTGTCACTCACTGAGTTATGAGAGATGCTGGGAATCCTTCATATTGCAGCCTGTGCTTTGGACCCATGCATCTCCTCGCTGTTGAAGGCCCATGGGGAAGATCTGGGTCCATTGTTACCCATGTGCCTTTTACAGAGGGCAGGTTGCCAGAATGCTTTAGTTGTAGGTAGGACTTTAAAAGGAAAGCCTTCAGCTCAGCAGCTTGCCCAGGGCTCCTGAAATTGTCAAAAAGAGAGATATTGGTGTATCTCACAGATGATTTTAGGACGCAAGGTTTGGGTAGATTCCTGGGCTGTGATTGTTTAAAATAATTGGCTACAGTTTAATCGTTATGGCATCTCAGCTCCCCCTCCACACTGCTATGGGCAGTGAGGAGATCAAAATGGAAGGGAACCCATGTGGGAGATGCAAAGGCAGAACACTGCTGTTTCCTTCTGTTTGATTGTATTTCACTAGCAACTAGCACCTCAAGAGTTGTGAGCAGGTGACTTTCCCACCTGCTTTAAGACAGAGTCCATAGGCCCCAGGTAGAGTAAAAACTCACCCTCTTTCAGGGTTTGGACATTGACAAACCAACAAGTAATAAGACAATATAAAATCTGCCCAACCTTTTTCCCAGGGTTGGCTTCTTCCTTAGCTCAGGGTTGCTCAGCCCACCCCCTAGGTCCCCTCTACCTCAAACCTAAGTCCCTCTGCTGGACAGCCCAGCTCTGAAGCCGGCTGTTCCCTCCTTCCTTGCACATGTTCTCCCTAAGTTTGATATTGCTGGCAAGTGCTGGGGGAGACCATTAAACTATTTTTACCTTGGTCTAGTGAGAGGTTTGTCCACCTCATCACAGGAATCAATAGATCAAATGATGGTGTCAAACAAATTGAAAATTATATTAGTAAATAAAAAACTGTTGATATGCAATTATTAAATAATATAGGAATCTGGTTTGGTGGTTTATGTGATTTTGAGCACTTATACATTTAAGATCTTAACAGATTTTTATGTTCTATAACAATCTGTATTATAGAGGAAATTCCTGAGCCTCAAAAGAGGAGAGAGGGATATTTGACTGATGCATGGCTTTCTATTGCTGGCCAGCTAAAGACACTGGCTATGGAAGCAGCTGCTTTTCTATTCTATTCTTATTTCTTAAGTAAATGCTACTAGAGAATACCTATAATAAAAACAGCTTTAAATATGGAGCAGGGATTTTTTGTGCTTAAATTATTTGTTTCCATGAAATGATCTTCATTAGTTCTAGTTAGCACTACACTTATAATATAATATAGAGGCTTTAATTGAAAAAGGGGAATTATTCCTGTCATCATTTTAACTGTATTCTATCTGGACTCAAAGAATAAAATGCATCAGGATTTTCAAATCTGCTGGGAATGTTCTGCCTACTAAAATTAAATAAGCCAACTAGGGGTTTAAATTGTTTTGCTACATAATGGCTAAAAAGCTCCCTGTGACTAAAAACAGGAAAATCAATATAATCTTTATGAACTTTTATAGAAAGGAAGGATAGTTATAGTTGTAGTTAATGCAAGAGATGGTGATTCAAGAGACTGGTTTCTGCTCCCTGCTCTGACACATACTTCCTGTGTAATATTAAACAAATCATGTAACCTCTTTGTGCCTCAGTTTCCCAACTGTAATCTGAGAATAATGATATCTACCAACAGGATGGATGGATAAGTGGTTGTCCTATGGTCACCCTCCAAACCAGTGAGAAAGTTGAGAAGAGAATTAAATGGGTCTGGATCCCAGTCTACTGACTGACTCTGTCTCTGTATTAATACAGGCCCTGCTCATGAAGAACATAGCCCCAGTGGTTACTGGCCTATAGAGGGTCATTGAATCTCCTGGACTACGTCTGGGTTGCTCCCAGTTCTGGCCTAGTGCAGGGGTAGGCCAACTATGGCACAGGTGCTGAAGGTGGCACATGAGCTGATTTTCAGTGGCACTCACAGTCTGCGGGTCCTGGCCACTGGTCCGGGAGGCTCTGCATTTTAATTTCATTTTAAATGAAGCTTCTTAAACATTTAAAAAACCTTATTTACTTTACATCCAACAATAGTTTAGTTCTGTATTATAGACTTATAGAAAGAGACCTTCTAAAAACATTAAAATGTATCACTGGCACATGAAACCATAAATTAGATGGAATAACTGAAGACTCAGCACACTGCTTCTGAAAGGTTGCTGACCCCTGACCTAGTGCTTCCCTTCAGTAGTGACGATGAAATGCCTAATGCATTGTCACCCTGAGTAGCCCTGTACTTCCTCAGATGTCCCAACTGGAATAAGGTACAATTGCTGATTGTTATTCAAACAGGCCTGCTAAGACAAATTCAAAGTAACCAGGGTGCCGGAACAAGAGGTGCAGGGGGTGTTGCTGCACCCCCTGGCTTGAAGTGGTTTCCCTCATAGACGGGCTTCACAGTTTGGTTCAATGGCTCTCAGAAGAGAGGCCACCACTATCAGAGACTTTGGGTGAAGAGAAAAACAGCCACCAATGGACTAACTGGTGCATGGGAAGGGGAAAGCGAGACACAGTTAACAGAGTGTGGTGTGGCTTAGAATGGATATTTTGGGGGCAAATAATTAACCTGGCCTTCACTGAGCCTCCTATTTTGGCAGCTCCTCCCACTGTAAAAACTGTTCCCACACCATTGAAAGTGACCCCTCTTCCCACCACCTCCCTCTTAACCACCTCCATGAAGGACAAGATGATTCGAACCATCCTGTTTTGTGCCCAGTCATTTGCACCTACAGTTACCTGGACATCTTTAGACTTGCTTTCTGGGTCAGGAAGATACTTAGATGCTGAAGTGGCAGTAGCTACAGGTGCAAAATGGTGCCTGTGTTACTCAACCTGCAATTTCGCGATTCCAAAATAGGAGGCTCATTGAAGGCCAGGCTGATTATTTGCCCCCAAAATATCCATTCTAAGCCATACCACTCTCTGTTAACTCTCTCTCCCCCTGCCCTTGTCATGCATGAGTCCATTGGTGGCTCTGTTTATCTCTTCACTTCCCCCAAAGTCTCTGATAGTGGTGGCCTCTCTTCAGCCTCCACTCTAAACCCTTGGTGGAACATTCCCTCCCTTCCCTGCTAGTGTCTCTGGCTCTTTCTTTGTTCCCCTCCCCCATCCCACTGTCTCTCTGCCCATGTACTGCATCTGTGGGAACTGGCAAAGGAAACCACCACTACTTGCCTCTCCCCTGGTTGATCAGGAGGCTGATTCGCCATCTGTGTTGCTCCGACAGCTTGCTACTCGCAGCCATCACTGGACCTGGGAGTTAGGGCATTAGACAGGCATATGAGCGAACAGGTTCAAAGAAGCTGCCAGGCCCTATTCCTCGCTCCATGGCAGCAGAGGAGGCTTCCTGAAACAAGGATGGAAATTCAGCAGCTCTCTGACCTAGAGGATATTCCATGAGATTCAGTGTAATACTTCAGCCAGTCTCTGTTGGCTTCTGCTGGACTGTTGGTTTCATTTACAGGACTGATGAACACTAGAAAAAAACAGATCCTGCAGTGAATCTGCTGCTTTGTTCTGAACCTAACTGACCAACTGAAAGCAGCTAAAAATATTCACATGAATGTCCCTGAAGGCCTGTCTGCCGTTGGCTATGCGCTGTCTCCTTTCATGGCTCTGCGGCTTCCCACCCACCTCCACCAGCCAATTAGCTCTTGGAGGGCCAATTACTGGATCTTAAATGTTTGTTCTGTGGCAGAAGCCACTCCTATATTCATATCTGTGCCTTCATCTGCCCCAAGCATTGCAGGGGCTGTCTGGGACAGAATTTATACCTGTGCTGGGAGATACTTTTAAAGAGCGTCCATAGCCTGAGGATAAAGAATCAGTTGTGTGTCTATTGGACAGAAAAAAACAGCAATGAACTTACCAGGCTGAAGACTAACCTTGTTCCCCCAAGTCCCAGAAAAGAAGCAAATGAAAGGTTTGCCAGGTCTGTCCATTGAGGATGCTGGAGTCCCTCATCCAGAGGTGAGTTCTTGTTTTGAAAAGAACAAAATCACAAAGTCGCCTTTTATTTTGACAAGAGAATATTCTGCTCCATGTGGCCATAGATGTGAGTTACTGTAGCGTTAAGGCTGTAAGAACTCTTCTAGGTGGCATGGGCCCAGCAGGGCAGTGGAGGGATAGACTGAGTTTTCATGAGTTCTCAACCCTTCGGCCAGGGACATATACAAGTGCATGCTACCCAAATGGCATCTTCGGCTTATTGTCGTTCCAGTGACTTCTAACCTGACCTAGAAATGAGAAGTAATTAGTTTCCATGTCAGCTGTCCCACTCTGATCATTCATCTACAAAATGACAAAAATTTCAAAAAAGTTGTAAACCATTTTACGTAATAAGAACATAAAAACATAAGAATGGCCGTACTGGGTCAGACCAAAGGTCCATCCAGTCCAGGATCCTGTCTACTGACAGTGGCCAATGCCAGGTGCCCCAGAGGGAGTGAACCTAACAGGTAATGATCAAGTGATCTCTCTCCTGCCAACCGTCACCACCCTCTGACAAACAGAGGCTAGGGACACCATTCATTACCCATCCCGGCTAATAGCCATTAATGGACTTAACTTCCATTTATCTAGTTCTCTTTTAAATGCTGTTATAGTCCTAGCCATCACAACTTCCTCAGGCAAGGAGTTCCACAGTTGAACTGTGCACTGTGTGAAGAAAAAATAGGAATATTTTGGGGAAAATAAAGCACCTGCCAAGATGCTACTTACTAAACTAGTTCTTGTGGCATGCACTGTATTTCCCTGAATAGTGGCTTCCTTCCTCTCCATAAAGCAGATTTTGTACTTTATGTATTTAAATCAATACACTAGGACTAGGTAGCTCTGGCTGCCTGGGGCTATAAATGAAATGTTAGATAATATTCAGTGGAAATGGCTTATGAAGAGCTAGACTTTAAAAATAGTGAGGCACGTACTGCCTTCTTATTTCAAAGTAGATTGGTTGCATCCTTGGGGCTGAAGATCTTTTTTGCTTCCTTTTTAGACCCCAATTCTGTAGAAGTCCATAGGTCTCTTCATGGGTGCAGGATTCCTCTCCCACAGAATGAGTTGTCGGATTGCATCTTTTGGTTTTCTTTGCTATATCTGTGTACTGAATAGTGTTGACCTGTATATGTCAGATTTTCAGATGTCGGACCCATTCCTGCACCCCTTACTTTTACAACTGGGGTGAAAGCCCCGCCCCATTGAAGCAGATTTGCCAGTGATTTCACTGAAGCCAAAATTCCATTTCTGGCCCTTTTATGAAGTTCCCTTGACTTCAATGAAACTGTGTGAATACGGATTGTCATTTGATGAGGGTTGTAGAATCAGGCTCTCACCTCTCACACTAGTATTAACTAGGCATCTTGCTGGTTTATTCTAAATTATGTTGATAGTTTATTTTAAAGGCATACACACACCTTTAGCATGGTTTTCTATAATTTGAAGGTCTTTATTATTATTAAATATAGTGTTAGTTGGTAGAGGTATATGCACCATGACTGGACCATACCTGTGTATGCTGAGGGGTCTGCCTTTAACACTGTAGTAAAATTAAATCTTCATGTGAATAAATATGTACCAAAAATAAAATACATTGGCCCAGCCTTGCAGCCCCTTACCCATACCAGTAGTCCTACCCATGAGACAAGTCATTTGAACACTGCAGGATCAGCCTGAGTATGAGAGGTGCTAGTCAGAGAGCTGAGGGTGATCTGCCTCTCTAAGGAGCAGGACCTATATTAGTGAAATAACAAAACTTCTAGAAAGCTTGGAAATTATTGCTCAGAGAAATTGTCTCATTCCCAAAGTGAATATATATGCTACACAGATCGAAGAGAAAACAATGGCAAGATATACCAGATCTGCTATCTCCAGTTAGGCTCCTAAATCCATGGTTAGATCTGACAGAAAAGAAACCTGCTTGTCAAAAGTGCTGAGCACTTGCGGCTCCTATTGATTTCGGTGGGATTTGAGGGTGATCATCATGTCTGAAAGTCTGACCTCTTATATTTGGGTGTCTAAATATAGATATAGGAGCCTAAATTGTAAGCACCGTTCATTTTCCCAGGCCAAATTCTACTCCTACATACATGTGCAAAGCTCTCTCAGAAGACAGAAGTCATGTGTATGAATCTGAGGGCCGAATCTGAGCCCAGGTTTGATGAAAGTGTTATATTCTTATCGTCCTAGAGAGGCAGTGTGATCTACTTGATAGGATACTAAATAAGGCACCAAGAGACCTAGGTTTTTTTCCTTACTCGACCTCTGGACCTTGGTCAAGTAATTTCCCCTCTCTCTTTGCATCATCTTCCCCTCGCACCTTCAGCGTGTTTTGTCAATGTAGCCTGTAAGCTTTTTGCAGTCAGGGTTCTCTGTTTCTTTGTGTTTATACAATGCCTAGCACAAGGGGGCCCAGTCTTGGTTTGAGCCTCCATAGCAACATAAATAAGATCATTACCACAACCTTGCCTTCAAATGCCTCCTCAAGACTCACTTCTGTTGACAGCCATAAAGAAAGTTGCCAATAATGGCTAAGTAGATAACCAGCGGGATTGTTGCTGTCTGTTTGATTTGTTTCTACTGTATATATTTACTGATTAAAAAACTTTAAATGTCTCTAAACCATCAAGTCATGCATACAGCTGACCACAGGTTCCTATCATGGTTCCTCTTCTTCTCCCTCTTCCATTCTTTCATTTGCGTCGTTAAACTCATTTGTATCTTTACTTAGGGCTTGATCCAAAGTCAATTCAAGTCAATAAGAGTCTTTCCATTAACTTCCATGTGCTTTGGATCAAGCCTCAAAACTAGAATGCCATTTCTTCATATTTGTCTGCAATAAGACCATGATCATGACTGGGGATTCTTGATGCTACTGTCATACAAATATATATAAAAAAATGATCACAACAAAAACGTTGAGAGCTCGCTGGAAGAGAAGACAATTGTGAGCGTTTGGATATTGACTCTTGGACACAAATAATTTGCATTGAATTGCCTTCATCAGAAAGAAACACTGCTTTTTGGAAGCAAACAGTTTTCTCTGTTTGATTAACAATGAGGTCTCTCTTGCTTGTTTGCTATTGGAAGACTTAAGGTAGCTCTGTGATGTGGGTGATCCTTCTCTCCCTGTTACCTTGGAAGAGGTACAGAACCAGAAGTAAGTCTCAGATAATAGGCAAAAGGCCTAGTCCTCCCCTCTTAGGAAAAAGTTATTGCCCCTCCAAATGGGAGTTTGTTTTTTGATTTTCCATGGTCCAGCCCTGTATTTATCACAGAAAGACACTTTAGAAACCCTGACACTGATAATAACCCTAAATATACACAAGGACAAAGCACAGGGCATGCCTGTTTTGTTCCTACAGGCAAATTATGATCCATTCATTGTGCTCACACCATTTTTTGTTTTGTTTATTGGAATGCTGTAATTTCTATTTAGATTCTACTATGTAATTAAATTCACTGAAAAAAGAGAGCTTATTACCTAGAGACATAAACAGTTTCAAAATGAAGCACGATTCCTATTGTGAAAGCAGCAAAAGAATAGTGAATATTATCTCAGATTAGTTATTCTAATAGGAGAAAAACATGTCCCACTGTGAAACTTCTACTGGAGCCAAAGGAAAAGTTTATAGAGTGGTTAACATGAGATTTACTGGCAAAGGGCCTGGTCATACAGTCATTACTCAGGCAAACTCCCATTGAAGCCAATGCAGGTGGTGGGTGGGTAAGGATTCCAGGAGTAGGTATATTATGTGTTATTTTAGCTTGACAATAGTGAACATGTATCTGAATGACAACTATATTTTACAATTAAAAATTAAACTAATCTGAGAGTTCAAACAGATTATAATTTATTTGAAGTGACTGGAAACTTGACTATCCTTGTAACTAGCTTATATTTATTTTCTACAGTCAGTAACTGGTTAGGTTACTAGCCAGTGTTTAAAAGGGATCATTACTGAACAAGCTTTGTTTTTAACTTTGAAAAATAATATAATGACAATAGGTGCAATTGTGGTCTTTCCTTAACAGCATTTCTCCCCACTTTCTCAAAAAGAGTAAATAAAATTAGCATATAGAAGATGGGAAAGAAAAAATACTTTGATCTGATAATTACTGTGGGGTGCACTATACTCAGACATATGTAGGTATATGATACTTAATCATTATTTTTTTAATTATTCCTGTTTAATAGCCTGAACCTACAAAGGTTTATGCATCTGAATAACTTTGCACACTAGTAACTCCATTGACTTCAGTGGGACTGTTCAGATGCACATAAAGCAGTTTAGCCAATGCTTACATTTTTATTGAACGCAGCATGATATTTGGTGTTTTTCTAAAGGTCACAACTCCTGGAATCATGTGATTACATGAGAATCACAGCTTTCATATGAAAAAAGTAAATTTCTTCTTGCTATGTTTGCAAAGAAAAGCTTGGAAATGTTAACTCTAAAGGCTTAAAAGGGAGAAGGCAAATAAAAAGCCCACCCTTTTACAAATATTTCTTATTTTTAAGCCTATCTCATTATTTTTGAATTGTTGGGGTTGACAGTGCCAATAAAGCTACTCAGATTTGAAGTGCTCGCAGACTTGGATCTAATAACGAAACAAAGGGCCAACCCCCAAAAGAAATGAAAGTGCTCAGGACATCACAGAACTAGGCTTTAAGTTATATCTTACTTGAACTGCTATGCAAAATAAAATCAGAGTATGAAAGCAGGCAACTTTATTCAAAAGGCTAGATAATACAATATTCTTTCTCCAAAATTTAACTTGGCATTTCCATAAATGTACCTTTGCACATGGAATAGATATTTAAAATAAATTGTTTAATTTTTTTTTATAAACAATGGATATAAAAAAGGGTGTTTATTTTCTTAAGTTGTCAGCCATTAGCATGGGGAAAGCTAGACAGATGCTTCAAGCCATCCGGGAACACCATGTGCCTAAGATGTGTCAGAATGCATACACTGCTGACCAGAAGGCACAATAATTTATCATGGTTGTTTGCTAGTGACTCTCCCTCTTTTTTTTGTAATGTAGAAAGCGTCATTTTTATAAAGACCATTTTAACAATAAAAGGCACTCCCCAAAAATATTACTGAATTACCTCAATAAATAGCACCCTTCAGACCTAAATCACTTACTTCTGATTGCTCACAGCACTTAAAGAGTGAACATAAGTTACCAAAAGGAGATAACTGTTGATATTTTTGCAATAAGCAGTTAACAGAATACCCACTGATGTACTGAATTAGTAAATATCTCTTTCCTGAGGCCCTTATGAGATGATGTACTAGAAGCTAAAAACACAGCTGACTAAGAAGTCTCTGAAGTTGCAGCCTTTTGTGTTTGTACTTTTGAAATATCTCTATTGTGATGCAAATGTTGATTTTCAATCAAAATTGGTTGAAAAAAAGTATCTGTCTGTGAAAACTGTTGTAGGAAGTAAGCTTAACTCCAAATTTTGCTATCGAAGGTTAAGATTTTTCCCCTCTTCTTCTCATTTTCTGTAAGATAATAAAAATGGTTGATATTAGAGTAACTGCTTTTCAGTTTGTTCAAGTCATCACAGTTCCCAGCTTCCATAACTTCCACTTTAAATTGCTGTATTTTTAATATCTTTTATACAACCTCAGGAGCATTGATGCGGCTTTATTTGTGCATGAAGAGTATAATGAAACTTTAGTGCATATTAGTTTTGTTTTCCTGTTAGAATTAAAGTCATTGCTCAGGTTTTCACTGGAAGGTTCCCTCATTAGTAGATATAGATAGAAATTATATTTAAAGAGGAAAAAACAGAATGAAATGCCTAAATGCAGGAAGGATGCCTCTAACTTTCACTAAGCTATATTTAAAAAAATTGTGATTATTGAAAAGTTAACAAAAGCAACAACAAAAAAGGAGTTTTAAAAACGGGATTCAATACCTTGAATGACATTTTTGATGGCTTTCTTCTGTATCAGGTTAAAAGTATTTTTACTGTATCCCTCTAGATGTAGTTCTGAAGAAACATTTCTCCTGCCAAAATACACACACAGTCTGGGATTAAAAGGGCTGAAACCTACCACCAAGTTCTTAACGCCCTCCCACAATCATTAGACTAAATCCGCCGTCATTCTAGATTCATTTTTCCCTTATTCATCTGTCCAACTAATTCCTGCTGCATTCAGTAGGCTTACATCTTAATCTTTTCTGTTACATAGAGAATACATAATGAAAAGCTGCATTTTCTGGGTACATGCACACATTTGGAGCGGATGAACCATATGTGAAGTGACATACAATACTGAATGGAGGCTGAATGGTGTCCAGTGCTAAAAACAGTGCAAGTCCAGGAACAAAAAGCAGGAGAACAAGAGCCCTGTGCTGGGCTTGCCTCGCTCGAACACCAGGGGATTCGCCACTAAAACATGGGTATAATTTCAGTGTTTTCACTCACACAAGCTGTGGGAAAGGAGTCACCATCTGATGTTTGATTGTGCTGGATATGTTTTTGGCAGTGGCCTTGTATTCCACATTGAAAAAAAGGCGGGGGTGGGGAGGAAGAATAGAGCTGCATTTGCTGTTTTGAATTTGGCGTCTGGCAGGGAGGCATTTCTGGAGGAGTCCCTGACTGTTTGCCACCTGAAAGCATAGACAAGACCCATCTACTGTTCCCTTTCCCCCCTTTCTCTTAGGTCTGCATTACCTCAGGGGACATTTTATCCATCCTGTCAGTCACTCTAGGTGAATAATCTACAACTAGATGTGACTTTGACAGTTGCGTAATAACAATAAAAGTCTTTTATGCTGGGGATAGTGACATTAGAAATACAAAGATGGTTTCAGAAGAGGAATCTTTCTGAAGGTGTTGATAAGGAAATAGTAGCATATTACTGTCACTGAAACCAGAGGATTAAATTACATGTACATAGAAAAATAGGTATTTCTTGCTGTTCAGATTGGAGAAGAATTAACTAATCAACATAGGGACATTGCTGATGATCAAACAATAATGCGTGTTTCTTACAAAAGAAAATTCAGGAGACTTGAAATTGAAAACTAAATGAGTTAATTACCACTGTGTAAGAGATTAAAAAGAAATGTTCACAATGGGTGAAACTATATCACTTCCATGAACATACATGTCCATGGAGGTGATATAGTATCACCCATTGTGAATTACTTTCTGGTTTAATTCATACAAGTAATCGTATAGTCTGGTTAAAATCATATACAGTAATAAAAAACAAGAACAAATATTCTTATCTGTGTGATTAACAAAACTCTCTTAGAGTATTAGAGCTGACAGAATATTACGAATTTAAGCATGTGCTTAACAATAGGCATGTGCTAAAATCCCATTTACTTTAAAGAGACTAGTTTGTTTCTGCAAGCAATCCACATGCAAAAATCCCAGTGACTTCGCTTAGACTTGGTCTACACGGGGGGAGGGAGGGGATTGATCTAAGTTACACAACTTCAGCTAAATAAATAATGTAGCTGAAGTCGACCTACTTAGATCTACTCACCACGGCATCTTAACTGCGGTGAGTCAACTGCTGCCCCTCCCCCATTGACTCCACCTGCACCTCTCACTCCAGTGGAGTACAGGAAAGCGCTCGGGGTTGATTTATCGCATCTAGACTATCAACCCCCGCTGGATTGATCGCTACCTGCCATTCAGGCAGGTAGTATAGACATACCCTTAGTTTCACCCCTAGTGAGTTTCAGTTTTGTTTCTAATCAGTTTCACTTCCTGATATGGCCAACTATTCTCTCTTTTCTGAAGCAAAGTATAAAGAGCAACATAGCTCCTCTGTTATATTTATGTAGTGATGTCAGGAACTCAACTATTTCTCCTATTAAGGAGGTGTCCTTCTTAGTGTGGCCAGGTTTCCAAAATATAAAAATGTTACCAGAATTGTAAAATTTGTCTACAAAGACATAATGCTCAAATTTCAACCATACTTGCCCACATATGGAGACAGAATCAATACCTTCTCTGTATATAATAAACATTTACGATAGTTGCAATCAGTGACCCTTTTTTATAATCTATCAAGGTAAAATGTTTTTGGTGAACAGTAAATTGTTTGCACAGTTCCCTTTCTGGCCCAGAAATGTTTTCTTCAGTGAATAGTGAGGAGATGAGTATATTTAAGAAACGAGGAGCAGATTTCTTCGTCTGTGGTGTGATTTCTCCAGTAGGTGGAGATATCAAAACAGGACTGTGTGCTTCACATAGCAAACAAAACAAAAAACACTCCATCAATCAAAAGTTTAAAGGTAAAGGTTAGAAAAAAGTTTCCAGGAAAGTTCTATGTGTTTAAATGTGCACACGACGGTCCCCTTTCTTGGAAAGCAACGTGTATACATTTCGCTAGGAGGGAGATATGTTCTGTGTGGAGGAATGAGTAATTTTACACAGGATGCAGTGCGATAATGGAAGCATATAATTACTGTGTTAGTATTAGGGAGCAATATATCTGTAATAAATTAAGACTGCTTTGCAATTAGACCGATGAACACAGCTGTGGAGACAAATGGCATATGTGCTAATTAAATAATTTGTCACTTCTCTGTTAAACAAACAATATAGCCTCTTTACATTACTAACTACCATCTCTCGAATGGCATGATGGCCTATTAACAAAATGGAAGGAACAGATTGTATCACCATGTTTGTCTGGTAGCAACTGCAGATGCAGAGTAAAGATGGCTTATTAAAGAAATAACATTAGTTTTAAAACATTTCAGACTTTTAAGTTAGAGGTCTGCTGACTTATCCAAGAACAATCCTGTTTGGTGCACATATGGTCACAGTATTTAATGATTCACCATCAGCAAGGACTATCCTTTTGTTTCACATTAAATTAACTGGGCTTTTGCCATCCAGTGAATTACAGACAATAGAGGAAAATAATATTACACAATTGTATAGTACCTTTCATACTAAAAACACTCCAAAGCTATTTGCAAATGTTAATAGGGACACATTTTCAAAGGTGGCCTGCAGTCGTGTGTACAAATACACAATTTGTGTAGACCAGTTGGGATGGTCAGTTTTAAAAACTGGCTCTCTGCTTTCTGCACGGGAATCAGTCACTGCATATGCCTGAGTCTAGAATACACTCTTCTTTTTGCTCCCTACATAAATAAGCAAACAGCGTCATTCTAATTTCTAACATCCTCTTATGCTATGTGGTTCTTTGTTTAATTATGGCCTACATCCAGACAACATTCCCAGTAAAACATTATTTCATTTTATTTTCTGTCTAATGCTCTGGCCCTGACAGCCAAGCATGGTTTATGCTGGTGTCCCCTTAGATCAGCTGCAACATAGCTCCTAAGCAACATGGGCTACCATGAGCACATCAAACCTGTCCTCTGCTCTCTACACTGGTGGCTCCCCATAGAATATCAAGTCAAGTTCACAGTATCAGTCCTTTTCTTTAAGGTGCTCAATGGCCTGGGCCCAGCATATATAAAATATCACCTAAAATTCCAGGATGAGCTCTGTGGTCGATGGCTCTGCTCCTCCATCACAATGGAACTTTCTGTAATAGGAGGAGGGTTCATCTGTGCCGGAGAAAGAGCTTTCTCAGGATCTGGTCTGACAGTGGAATGAACGCCCCTGGGCTCTAAGGACTACCCCATGCCTCACCACTCCGCACATTTTTCTGACTTTGCTTTCTCTAACATAAACACAGATCTGCCTCTACATTAAAAAATATTGAATCACAACCCTTCCAAAACCAATCACACACTGCACAGAGTTCTCCCTTAGGGGTGCGGCTAAGAGAGAGAGCGAGCAAACCATACATGACAGATGTTAGTCGTTCCTAATGCACTGCTGGAAGGTGCTCAGACACTACGGTTGAGGGGGGCATGAGAACCTTTAGAACAGAATAGTTATCCATAAAAATGGACACCTGGATTCCTCTTTCAGCCCCAGGGTAATTCACCATCCACCCATTCGTCCTTTTAATAGGACATGCTTCTATGACAGAGATTCCTTTTATTTAATCTTGGAGTTTTTTTACCAGTATGTTGGAACTACTCCATTTTAGGGGGCGGGGGTGTGGGGAGGAATCACACTGGCCATCCAGGATGAACATTTACCCAATACCATGAAAGAAAAAAAATGTAGTAGTCAAAGGATGGGGAGTAGTCTGAAGATGGTTAACAAGAATGTTAGCAAGGGAAAAGGTTACATTTAAAAGCTGCTATGGATTATCAATGGATTTCACTCCTGCGTCGTCAGAAAAGATTCACTTTACGACATATTTTACCTACTCATCCTTCAGAGACAAAACATGGACTGTCTGCATGTGGCGTGTTTGCTGCGGTCCTGCTATCACAACATGAATTATTTACTAGCAGTATCTAATGTGGAAAGCTTTTGTGTCTAAGTCCTTCCTATTTCTCCGGGTGTTCTGCTTTTTGAAGGCTGTGTCAGCTTCTTGGTTTGTTGGTTTGAGGGAGTCATTAGGGACTGAGAGGTGGGTTCTGAGAGCTGCAGTTCCTTCTGCTTTTTAATAGATGGAAATTGTTGCAAGGGGACATTTACTGCAGACAACTCCTTCAATTTGATTGCTTTACTAGTCTAATTTCAAGTTATTTACAAACCACTTTAACTACTCAGACTTGGGAAGAGACAGACAAAAGGTCAACAAAATGTATCCGCTGAAACACCTATGTTATTCTGAGGGAGACACGCAGGGCGCTTGGGAGCTGGTCATTAAACAAGCAGAAACACCGAGCCTGAGAAATTAGTAGTTCACCCATCCTTTTAAAATGTGAATGTGTTACAAAGTGAAGCACTAGAGAAGTTGTACATGTTTGTTCTGTGCTGGGATTTACCACTTAGCTCCTCTAGTGATAGATATTCCGCAAATATTTTAGAAAAGCAGAAGCCGTCTGTTTATTCGATCACTACAGCAGCTGAAAGAATAATATTAAATCGACTGCATTCAGTTGTAAAACCTGCCTCTCGTGATTTAATTATTGTAGTGAAGGTCAAGTGCCTCCGATTTCTAAGCAGGAAATAGGAGGGGGTAGCAATGTTGTTCCTTTGTTTTTTAAGATTCTGTGAGTTACAGTTGATTAGTATATTCTAAACTTTTGATTGACTGATCTACTCAAGGGAGGCATTGTCCATACTTTCATCTTTGGAAAGCACCTCGCATATTGTGGGCACTACTGGAACCAAAATAAAAAATACTAAAGAGGTTTACTCATATATGCTCCTCCCATCACTTGAACTTGACTCTGCCCTTTTGAAGATACGTGAGATTTACCTCAGAAAGTTCACCAGGTCTCTATATTTGATCAGGGATAGTGGAATTCATACCCAATTCTGATTCTGCCCTGGGATGATTACAGATCTGGCAATAGGGTGATTGGGTTTGCATTGTCACCAAAAGTAGCCTGGGTCACTTCCCGAGCTGGTGTAAATCACCATCGTTCCTAACGAGCTATTTTGATTTACACCACTGGAGGATTGACCCATATTTCTTCCTGTTGTAATGTGTCAAGTTTTGGATTTCCCAAATGAAGGCGATCCCTAGTCATTTGTCATTGCCCGTAACAGAGCAGCATATGAATTACGTTAGGAATGACGTGATCTGAACCTCCTTTAGATTTGTGATGACTCCTGCTATCAAGGAAGAACAATAATTTGGTTAAAATCACTGAAACATTTTCTTGCTTTGTAAGCATAATTGAATCATCATCCTACAGCTTTCAAAACTAGAACTGTGTATTATAACATTGTCTTGACCAAAGGAAAGATTTGAACAATTGGGACTCAGGAGGGAGCCACTGAATTTAGCCAAACAAAAGGCCCAATCCACCTCCCATTGAAGTCAACAGGAGCCTTTCCACTGACCTCAATGGAAGCTAGATTGGATTCTTAGCCTTTGAATATACCAGAACAACTTCTGCTGAAGTCAGTGGAAGTGACGTAGGCATGTTTGAGGGGAGAAATTGCCCCTAAGGGTATGTCTCCACTGCTATTAAAAAGCCTTGGCTGGCCCATGCCAGCTGACTCAGGCTAAGGGGCTCAGGCAAAGAGGCTGTGTAATTGTGGTGTAGACATTCAGGCTTGGGATTCAGCCCAAGCTCTGGGATCCTCCGACATAGCAGGGTCCTAGGCCCCAGGTTTCAGCCCAAACCCAAATGTCTACACAGCAATTAAACAGCCCCTTAGCCCGAGTCAGTTGGCACGAGCCAGGCATAGGGTTTTTAAGTGCAGTGGAGACACACCTAACATCAGAACTATCAGAGTTTTAAGAACTCCAGGTCTGATCCCGAGAGGTAGTAAGCCCATGCTATTCCTGTAGAAGTCAGCAGGAGCAGTGCATTCTTAGCATACCATAGTGGTACATCCTACCTCTGTTTGTTGAATAATGCATTCAGGGCATACCCTTCATTCTAAAATGATTGGAATGAAGTTTCTCTTTAAACAGCTCCTCGGGTAGAAAGCTCTGTACTTCACTCTATTGTTGAGTGTGACGTATTTTTTGTTGTTATTTTATTATTAATTTAATTTCTCTTTCTAAACAGGAGGAAACACGTCTATACATCTGCATGTCCACTGCCCATACTTCCCCTGAACTAAAAGGCTCCAAAAGGGTTCTAAGAAATGATCTACAAATTAGTGAATCTGAAGTACACCTTCAAAGACAGACTGAAAGAAAGATATAACCTACTCACCAATGTAACATTCTCTAGGCCCTACATTTAACCTGGAAAGTTACTGGGGGGGAAAAACCTCTCACCTTTGCTGCCTTTTTTGCTACATTACAATGAGTTGGTAAAATTTTTAAAAGATCCTCCCTCTTCCCCCAACAACCCCCCCCCAATAGCCACATAGAACTTGCCACACTGGATCAGAGCCAAGGTCTATCTAGGCCAGGACTCTGTCTCCAACATTGGAAAGTGCCTGATTCTTTCGAGGCCCCATAATGAAATAACTTGTCCATCAGGGTAGTTTATGTCTAACTGCTGGTCTTCGGATGGCTAATGTCTTGCTGTATGCGGGTATATATCCCTTACACATTTTGTATCCTCTTTAATCTAAGCGTGAAAGTTCTCATTATTCATATAGATGTCTGACCTGCTAACTCAGCTATATCTTATGATAATTAATTCTTTAGGATAATTACACATCGTATAAAAAGGCATTTCCCTTTGTCAATTTAAAATTTTATATTTTCATTTTCACTGATTCTCCTTGTTCTAATTTTATGAGGAACAGTAAATGGGAGAACCTGGCATAGCTCTACTGTAGCTCCCCTCTTCACCTCTTCTCTAAACAGCCATCATCTTTTCAATCAACCCTGTAAACATTTACATATGTGCTTAACACTATGTATGTGAGTCTGAATGAACTTGGTAGGCATGATCAAGTGCCTGAAGTAAAGCATGTGGGTAAACATGATCCAGAATAGGCCACTAGGTATAATATATAGTCATTTTTTAAGG
Organism: Sternotherus odoratus; assembly: GCA_032164245.1. Classification (NCBI taxonomy): domain Eukaryota; kingdom Metazoa; phylum Chordata; order Testudines; family Kinosternidae; genus Sternotherus; species Sternotherus odoratus. Next base: position 161,955,349 of record JAVMKO010000001.1, read on the forward strand.
GAAAAAGTTAATAAATAATGAAAGCACTAAACATTTACAATTGATTGTGTCAGATATGTAAAATCCACATTTTATATCTAGAGACAATTCAAATGAAAAAAAAAAAAGCAAAGCAGTCCACAGCCTAAGATCACATCTATTCTGGGCTCCACCCATTAACTTCTGTATTAGCTAAAAGCAAAAGTATTAAGTCACATAGCAAAATTCCCACTGACTTCAGGGAGGCCAGAATTTCACCCTTATTTCTACTGGGATTCACCGAGTCTACCGATAGCATGGTATCTTGTAAAAACAAAATGATTTAGATTGTCAGGCTTGCTATCTCCATCATATAGTTACCCTAAACAGTATATGTGACTAGCAGGAGAGATGTTTATGGAATGTATTCTGGTGGTTGTAGCCTAGCATACAGGACAGGAAAGTGTCCTTTATAAAGACATTTTCTGATGATTATTTTGGGAGACCTGGTAATCCCCAGTCAATCTGCAAGTTAATAGGGGTCATTTAGCAAAGTGGAATACAAGAAAAAAAGCTTTGCATAATAATGTTAGTTTGATTTAATACTAAAACTTTTTGCTGTTGAATCAAAGCTAAAGCTGAACTTTAGAAAGTGGTATTGAATGTTCAGGTAGAAAATGAACACAATTTCAGCAAGTGTTTTTGATTACTCACAGCGCTCTGTGATGTCATTTATCACATCTTTATTACTTATTCTAATGAGATGGGTGATGTCAAAGGGATGCAGGAGTGAATTCCATTGATAATCTCCTTAGCACTTTGGATAACATTCTAGGTTTCTCTCCCACACTGAGAGCTGGAAGCTGGTCTGATATCCTTTAAGACGTCTTGATTGGATGACTTTCCTTTTTATGATGTAGTGTAGATTTGTTTTCTCACTCTGAATAATATTGTTAGAGATTTACAGCTGCACTTAGTCATTTTTATTCACTGCTGTACGTTTTGTGCACAAAAGCCTTGGTTTAACCCTAGCTAAATGCTATCTGCTGGGGAGGAGGCAGGGGTTATCAAATGGGGTTTTTTAAGTGTACTAAAGGCACAGAAGCTAGTGCAGCTGCAAACTTCCTTCTCAATCTTCTGCATTATACTAAATAGATTTAAGTATCTTGGCAAATATACTGATTCACTTCTGCAGAGAAGCAGTTGCAGAGAGGATGGTATTTCTAGATAAAGCATTTACTGAGTACTTTGTCATCTTTGAGGCCATAACCAGACTGTTAGCCTTCTAGATCTCCCTGTATGCTTGTTTTAAAATATACATAATACAGAAGTAACGGGATAGGTTTTTTTTTAAAAAAAAAGCAAACTAGCAAGATTTTGGATTGTGTTGCAATGTCCTTTTATCAATCAAACTGTTATTGTGCCTTTCTATGCAGAAATCAGATATGAAAATGCAAAATTATATTTAAAATACCATTTAGAAAATGCCAAACATAAAGTAATACAAGTTTGTTTGAAAAGTAATGGAAGCAATTAGCAAAATTACTGATGTACTATTAAAGAAGCTTGTGAGGGGAAATGTTAATTATCACGTAAGTGTTCTTATAACAAAATAAACACATTGCTCTACAAGGTGAAATTATTGGCACAATTGCACAATAGCCAGTCCTATGAAGACAATGTTTTGGCTTTCTGCCATGTAGTGAGACAATCCTTTTCTTTTGCCTTGTGTCATTTGCAAAATGTGGAAATGTCTATAACGGTACAGTAATTAGGAATTGTCCATATGTCATTATACTTCTCTGAGCTGGTTCCTTAGCAGATGCAAAGCTGTGTTGCTCTGTATATAAATGTATGCAAGAAAAAGTTTGTAGTATCAGGATGTCTAATCACCACCTGACTGCCTTGCTTCTGGTTGTTGCTTTTTCCTCTACCCTCAGCCTTCTCTGTTGTGTCTATTTTGGTCTGTGGCAGGTCCCAGACCTTCTTTGATTGTACAGCATCTAATACATTGTGAACACTTCTGGAAACAATAAATGATAGTAAACATTTTCTCCAGAATTTCCTTTTATATGGAAACTAAGCCCCTGATCTTGCAAAGACTTGTATACCGGCTTAACTTTATTTGCACTATGAGTAGGCCCATTGGCTGAAGTAATCAGATGTCTAACCAACACGTCTGTGCAACTACTGTTTGTGGGGACAAAACTTTGGATGTGAAGAACTGCATGTGTAACATTAGAGAGTTCTTTTGAAACAATAGTTTCATAAGTCTAAATACTGTAAGATTAAGTATTTGCTTCCTTACCATACAATCTCTTTTTTTAGCATAGGGATACTCAGTAATACTGAGCTGCAAATATTAATTAATTCTTTCCCCCTATAAAACTAAAAGTATTTGTTCTCAAACACAAAACAGGGAGAAACAATTAGGTGGGCTTTGTAAAGTGAAATACCAACGGTTAGGTCCAAATTTGGCTCTTTCAAAGACAGACAGATTCCCTTTAATATGTGTGTGTGCATGTAGATAGATAGATATGTACAAATCACTCAAATCAATCTAGTACATGGGTTTAGGCCCACAGCAGTGGGGAGAGAGACTGGAACAGTGCTGTTAAAACTCATCTAGATCAAAGGAATGATGCTTTCCCCATGCACTTGATATTTCCCCCAAAGTTCACTCTACTACCAGAGTAATGATGGATTGAACTCAGCATTGCAACAGTGTATTCCTTAGACAGTGAGTGCCCAGGGGAAGAGCCTCCCTCCATTTGGAAAGCACCTATTGCATCATGGGTGCTACCAGATATAAAAACAGTCATTTTTACAACCGCCCACTGCCATCAGCTGGATAGTTATTTGAGAAAAGAAATCAATGTTAACTGAAGACTGAAGACGAAAGCTATACTTGCTTCCTGATTGTAAAGCAATGGTCTCCCCCTGAGTGCCTGCCTGGGGCATTGGAGCAGCCTTGTATGTAGCTCTTTGCCTCAGTTTCCCTCTGGGGTCCCCAGTAATGCCATGCAGCTTAACCTGTGGTCCAGAACATCATTTATTAACAAAACATGGTGCAAATAGTCCATAACAAAAGTCCCAAAACAAAATCCATGTCACCCCCAGTCCATGTAGTTCTTAAAACCCAGCTTTGTTCTCCCCATATCCAAATGTCTTCTGCCACATCTCCATCCCTCCAACCCAGCCCCTCCTTCTGCGATGCAAGCCCACTCTCCCCAGAGGGTGTCCCCACAGCCTCTCTAGTGGGAGCATCCCTTCCAGGGGAGCAGTGCTGACTCCCTTTGGTCCTGTCACTGTTCCTCAGAATCAAGTTCTCTGGCCCCAGGGATGTCAGTAAGAGGCCCCTTTGCTGCTGCTCCCCCCTCCTTCAGCCCTCTCAGGTCCTTAGCTGTGGCTCTCCAGCTTAAAGCTAGCAGACCTCTCCCTCTGCTGCTGCTCCTCCTGCCTTCAACCTTCTCCAGCCCCCTAGCCCTGTTACTCTGGCTTTGAGATGCCAGCCAGCAAATCCCTCTTTCTGGTCTCCTGCCTTCGACCGCCTCTGAGGAATTGCCTTCTCCCTCTAGCAGCTCTCAACTGCCTTTCTCCTCACTGACAGTCTGCTCCAACGCCTGACTGACATTTTATAGCCTAGGTCCTTCCCCACCCTCTGAACTGCCTCAGTTGGGAGCACCCAGACTGGACCAGGAGATCTGAGCCCTGTTTCATTTAATGGGCCAGCTACGCTGTTACACTGGAGAATATGTATGAAAAATTAAGCCTGTACATAGACAGTAGTCACAAGGCAAGAGAAGCCCAAAAAACTCAGAACTTCACCTGCTTTCACTGTTAAATGTCTTTAAGAGATGGACTAGGAGGAAAAAAAGACTCAGACTCACTGGATAGTGTCTTAAAGGACGTGGTAGTCACAAATAATGTATCACGATGCAGTTTGGTTGGTTGGCTAGGCATTTATAATGTGACCATCACCATGCTACCTGACTGCTAACAAAAATGATGTAGATAAGAAGTTGGAAAGACAGTATTCTCCAGCCCTTCTTTATATAAACTGTTGAAGCATGCTTGGAAGTTAATAAGGAAACCAAGCTATTCTTGGTTTGTTATTAATAGAAACCTATTTGCTAAGAGATATCACTTATATCTCACTTTGAACATGGCAGGATCCCTGGCTATTATGATGTGGAAGGGAGTACTACCGCTATGATCTAGCAGCCAAGGAAGTCCAGTCCCTTATTGATAGCAGGCTCACTCAAGGTGCTGTAGTCACAGCATCCTTGGTCAGAGCAGTTATGGTATTGTCACAGAGACAAATTCAATCCACTGAGGACCCTGGAGGTCACTATCATAGCCTTAAATTGCATCCAATGTTTGGTGAGGAAGCAGAGCAACATGTGGAATGCCATGTTGATGTGATGGCATTCCCCTGTATTACTCAAAAGATAAATAGTCACATTTTGTAGCCTCTTCAGCTTGGTTGTATTTACTTTCACCCTCAGATATGGCAGATTGCCATAATTGAACCTGGAGAGATGCAGCTCCTTGACCAGCAGAGATGGTCCAAAGAGACGCCATATCGCTTTCTTCCATTGCTTTTTCCCAGACGTGAGGAACAAAGGTCAGTCAGAAGTGGAGGATCACATTTCCTTCAAGACTTTGAGAACTTGTAGCTCCATGAATTGTGTGAAGGCTGGTGAGGTATTTCACTTGCCTTCTGATGCACTGCCTCTAGTTCTTAGGATTCAGCTGCGTCTGCTCTTATCTGTGAAGCAGGCTGAAAGCACCTCAGTAGGATGTGAAGAAGAAGTGAAGGCCTCTAGGGTGGAGCAGCAGCGTTGGAGGGCTGCACAGGTGTAATATAATTTTCCCCAGATTCGCAAGGGAAATGACTGTGCAATCTCCAACTTCATACAGGTCCCCTGTTGCTGCACACCACACTGACCTGGGCTTTGTGTAGGGTCCATAAATTGGTCTTTGTTCACAAGGAAGAGAAGCTCCCATTGATTTCCACAGGAGCTGCGCACGTACCTCTACTGGTAGAATTTAGTCCTACATTGTATGTGTTAAATAAATCCAGGAATTTTTTTCAGAAATTCTCTGTAAACCATGGGCCTAATCCAATGTCTATTGAAGTCGATGAGAGTCTTTCCATTGACTTCAGTGTGTGCTAGTTCAGACCCTATATGCATCCCCAAAATGAGTGTCTGTATGAGTATTTGTCCCACTTGAACAGATTTGTGATTGTATTTTCTATGAGGGCTTTGTCATGAAAGCTGTTTATTGGGTTCTGTAGCTATGTTCAGAGTTTTCAATAGCACGTCCCCTACATGTTTAACTAGACTTAGCACCTCAAATCTGCTAGCTCATATTGTCAGGCCTATACAATGATCCCATAGTTACTCTTCTCCATACATTCAACAACAAACCTGGTGATTGATTAAGAGCCGTCAGATGTTGCCAGGGATAATCAGCCCAAAGTTGGAGATCCAATGGTCACCACCGTGTACAGTAAGAGAAGATGAGTTTTCAATCAGCTTAGGGGCTAAAAAGCAGTGACTCACCAACAGGCAACAGCTATTTTTATTATCAACTGATAATAGTATTGTCTCATGACAATAAAAGTTACTGTTTTCTGACAGTCTGTCCAAGGCTTTGCCCTGTCCTTTTTCAAAACAATATATATCAAGTGAGGAAGGATAAATCTGGTAGCAAATATTTAATTTTACAAATATTTTGGCAACATTTAAGAGGCAAGCTCAGAAATTAAATCTTCCTTAAAAAGAATGAGACAAATCATGAGGCTCCCACTCCGGCAAAATCGCATTGAGTTCATCATGTCATTTTTAGGGGGGGAGTTTTTAAGAGAATCTACGACATATGAAGGGTTCATAAAAGCTCACGTCCTCTCTTTGTTCACAGAACAGGTACAGCATGATATAACATTTAATTAGAGAGGATGATCTCCCACTATTGTAAAACGGGACAAGAGAGGTGACCCAGTTTATGCATTAAGCAGAAAGCTCAACACTGAATTTCAGCTTTGGTCAAAAACCCTATTGATGTCAATGAGAGTTTTTGTCCTAATAAGAACGTCAGGACTGAGTGAAGACTCTCGAATCGAGTTGTACCTTCTGGGGTGCTTTGCTAGACGTCTTTCAGCAGGAGTTTGGTATCTTTGTACTTACCAAGCAAGAGATAGACTGTGCCACCTGACACACTCCTCAAGTAGTTCCATTAACTTCAGTGAGCAAAGTATTGCTCAGGCTGAGTCAAGGTAGAAGAACCTGGAGATAGTATTCGATCATTTCAGCCTAAGACGCCCCCCCCCCCCCCGCCTTTTTTTTTTATATAGTTTTTTAGAAGTGAGGCAGTTCCCTGAATGTTTTAGGGTTTAAAAAGAAATGTTCCTGATGGGCGAGCATATATAGAAAGAGAGGACCTTAAACATTAACAAGCTGACACTAAAAAGCAGAAGCAAAAGTGAGCCATTTTCAAACTGCCAAGGTGAGTTTCCAAATGTTACGTTCTCTCTTGGTCTGTGTTTTTCACTGACATCCCACAGGGATCATAAGTCTGATGAACTTCTGAGCAAGTTGGATTGGGGGGGGGGGGGAGAAGACAAAGAATTGTTCAAAGGCATTGAAATGATGTAGACAACACAGGGGTTGGTGCACCACATGCCATCCCTGCGGCATAATGGGGGGAATTGGGCCTAAAAGAGAAAAGGAGACGGTCCCCTCTCCATACCACACTGATTCTGAGCTACATTTTGGTCCTTTGTAGCCATTATAGACTGGCATGAGTTAGAGCAGCCCCCAGTCTGCTCCAGCATGCCACAGGGTAAGAGCATGGCCGGTGCAAGGACATTTAGCATCCTAGGCGAAACTTTGACCTTGTGTGCCCCCCTCAGGAGCCCTGTGGCAGCTCCCCGCCTCCGCCTGGGGAGCCCTGTGGCACCTACCAGCCCCTCCCTCCACCCAGGGAGCCCTGCGGCAGTTCCCCACCCCGCTCCCCTCCTCTCCACCTCCTCCCCTGAGCACGCCACCACCGCTCCACTTCTCCCGCCTGCAAGGCTTGCAGCGCCAATCAGCTGTTTGGCGCGGCAAGCCTGGGAGGGGAGGAGAAGCAGAGGGGGCGGCACGCTCAGAGGAGGAGGTGGAGTGGAGGTGAGCTGAGGCGGGGAGCAGTTCCCCAGTCCCCCACCCCCGATACTTGCGGTGGGCGGCCCTCCCCACGCCCCTCTTCCCCAGCTCACCTCCGCTCCACCGCCTCCCCTGAGTGCGCTTTTTGGCTCCCCAAACCACTTGGTGTCCTGGGCGGCCGCCTAGTTCGCCTAGTGTTTGCACCGGCCCTGGGTAAGAGTACATAAAGAGCAGCGCAAAGAGAGGTTTTAAGCCACCTAGCTCTCTGCCTGTTGGGTACCTGTGAAGAATTGGCAAGAGAGGTGCAAGGTTACTTCTTTTTATGAAGAAGGATGTTCATTAGACATTAAACTACTGCACCTACCCTATCTATTGATAAACAATTCCATTTTGCACCCGAGAGGAGCGACTGCTGAAATACACAACCAGCCTCACGAGCCGCAGCCCCCCGCAATATACCATTTATCTGCAAGTACGTCAGGAACTCTAGTCCCGTCCTTTTTTATGCCACTCCTGGCACTAAGAGAATTAAGAGACAGCTGTTCTGGACTGAAGTCACAACGTCATTTAACCAGAGCTACTTGACACGGTGAAATCACCTGCCCCCCACACCTAATGGTGAGAAGTCCTTCAAGGAATGGCCTTAGGGAAGGTGGCCTCCCTCTGGGTAATCGAATTTGTGAGATCAGCCGGAGGAGCCATCTTAAAACCCCTTTGCGGGAATATGGCACATGGAAATTACAAATGGCATTGCTCCAGTTCATTTCTACATTGCTAACAGCTGTCCAAGTGGAACCTGCCTGAGAATCCTGGGGATCATGTAACAATCATTCACTTCAGTCATAACCAGCTAAGAAGGCTTCATTATATTAGGACCGCTGATCTGTGGCATCTGCCAACACGAACACCATTCCCTCCACCCCTCCCGATCACCCCTCCCCACTTTTTCAGTCTCTTGTGGCTTTTTCAATAGTTGTTTTCTTTCCGCTTGAAATAGGGCTGTTTCTCTGAGTGGAAAAAAGGCCCTGTTTGTGGGGTGCAGCTGCATTTCAAAGGTACATTGTTGGTGAGTTATGAATTTGCATGCCTTTACTAATGTGTGGAAACAGGGGGATTCTTTTGCTTTTTAATCAAAATTGATGTTATTCCTCTGCCAGTGGTACCCAAGGAACTGTTTTGTTCCATTTCCTTTCCTTTCATGCAGTCCTATTTATGTTTAGATCTGGTTTGCTGCCACTAAGAATCATTGTCATTACCACCAGTGTCTAAGGCCCAGCCAAATCTAGCAGCTGTGTGTTTAATGCCTACTCTCACGAAGGTTTATTTCCTTGACAACATGTTCTGGTCTGAAGCAACTTTCCCTCATTTTTTTTTTCAAAGGTCCCTTTGCATTATTATTATTTTTAAGTTGGGGCTGAGAGTTTTAGGTCTAAATAAATGCGTTAAATTAATTATTATTTTGATGGTCCTCAATTCCCCAAGCTACCAAAACTCACCCTATCCCTAACCCACCCTTAGCATTTAAAATGGAATACCTAGGTGGCCAAATGGGACCCCCTGACCCTTATATCCTGTTCCTTTCTCCAAGCTTTGCTGCCAGTTTCCTTGATAAAAGGAGAGAGTGAGAGATAATTAACAAAAAACATGGCCCCCAGACAATGGAACAACTGGCCTTGGCCAGCAAGAAATTTATCCTGGTTTTCTAGGTGAACTTTCTCCCATCAATCTTTCCTTTAACCTCCATGTTAGTGGAAGCAATAGGAACACCCCCTCCCCTCCCCTGAGCAAATGCTTTCTTTTGACTGAAAACAAAAAAAGGGATCGGAGAGCGCTGAGGTAAAATCTGGGTGGTATAGTGCTGCCTCACAATGCCACCACTGTTCCACTGGCAATAGCTTGTGTTTTACAACAGGGGAGGGGAGAGCATGAATAGGCTGATGATGTGAAACAATTCTACCAATTCAGGGCTACAAACCCATCTTCTGTTCCACGGGGAGTTGAACAAAAAGGGAAAGCAGGGAGAGAAAGAATTAAAACAAAATGAGTTAATCTAAAAATCTTCCATATCCTGGAAACACTTCTCGGAGATTCCTGGGTGAAGTCTGAATATTATTACTTGGACTTTAAGATATTGACAAAGCTTAAGAGACGAGTAGAGAAAGGCTTGTGGCTTCTTTGTCTAAAGGATAAAGTACAATAGGCCTAAGTGCTAAGATCTCTTGGGCTGCTCTGCTCTCGCTCTGAAAACCCCTAGCACTAGTAAAAAATGATTGGCGGTGCGATTGGGAGTGGATGTGACAATGCATGTCCACTTCAGGTCCCCTTAAGAGGGTATTATAGTTAGGGAAAATATTTGTGCTCTGAAGATGACACTCTCCATTTTGTTAATGGCTCTCATCTGGTGCTGATAATCACACCCACCACACTCCTGACAGTTGTGTGCTGTTTTCCACTTAATGGGGCCTTGGAGAAAGCATCTTTTTTTCTGCAGCCAAGACAATTACATTGTGTTCACCTACTTGAGAAGAGGGAAAGGTGACTATGGGGGCATTCCACATTGTAAATTACTGATAAAACAAAAACAGAGCGAGCACCCCACCAATAAATTAGGATTGTTGGCTTCTGTTTGGGGCAGGCTTTGGGAAGAGCACATGCAGGCTTGGAGCGGAACAATTTCACACAGAAACGAATGTAACTCAAGCATTTTATTGCCCCAGCATATTACATGAAAAAGCCTTTTCTTGAATTTTTACAGAAGTTAAAGGTATCTTGTGCTGACAATATGTTGCTCTGGCCTCATCAGAGCTTAAGGATGCAGGAATGAAAGCTAATGCCAGCAGCAGAAAGGAAAAGAGGAAGAAGTCCCATAATTCATTAAACATAAGAGCAATTGAATCTAAACAGTTTCCTTTTTAAAAAATAAAATGAATGTCAGTTTTGCTAGGAAGGGATCATAAACAGAGGTCAGGGGGAGGGGTCTGGGTACCCCAGAAACACAAAAGTGGGCCATTAACATTCACTTTTCCTTGTGGAGTAAAACCTAAATACAGAGAGGCACAATTATGTGGATTTAAAGTTTAAAGTCTTGGCGCGTGAAGCACTCCTGACAACTGTAGTGAGCACTAGATCAACACGTGAGTTAGATTAAAATAACGAGGTTTGATGGTACTTTTTCACTAGCTGCTCACCAGAAGCCTTTTTCCTTTAATTGTCACTGAAAACAAAAACACAGAACATCTAACCTCTTGCAATTATTTGATTTCAAATTCAAAAAATTAACATGAAAATCATTGTGGTCTCAGGGGTTGGTTGGAGCTCTGGGACAACTCCGTGAGGGATCCAGCATGGAAGGGAGAGTATAGAAAAAGAGGTGTTGTTTGTTCAAGTGGGATAGATCAATCCTAAACTACAATTTACAGGCCAGATCCTCAGCTGGTGTAAATCAGCATAACCCCACTGAGCTAAATTCTAAAATTAAATCCTTCGCTCTCTATAATTCTAGATCGCAGGTCAGTTTCTATGAAACTACGGGTTCAAATGGATCCTGATGGAATTCTTTTGTATCCGTTGCAGTTCTAGACATCAGCTACCTACAAACCTTGACCACTCCAAAGGAGAGGCCCAAATCAGTAAAACTGCAAGTAAAGCTAAAAACATGCTATTTTCCAACGCTTACGTGTAAAAATTGATATTTTAGACCATGTGGTATGTACGGCACCAGATCCTCTGCTGGAAGCTGACAAACACATGACAGATGTTAGTTACACTGTTCAATGTGCTAACAGAAGGAGATCAGATACTCCGGAGCTGAGTGCAATATAAGAACCAGAGCAGAAGAGAACAGCTTCGGTGACTTCAGCGGAGTGATGCCAGTTTACAGATCTGAGTATCTGAGTACTGAGTATTTCTATGATGGTCTCATTACACTTATTTACATAGGCTGGTTGCTGTAGTTCTATTTCAATCACGTTTTTAAATATGAAAGTTTATTTTTCTAATATCTTATTGCATAACTGCAATAAGACAGTCCAGCTATACCGTTGCCTGCACCAGAGGTTCTAGGATACTACTGCTGCCTCACACTGAGGTCAACCCTGGAAGGTCCGGAGGTTTCTTTTTAAATGGTGCTCAGTGGAGAGAAAAATATGGTTGTTATTTTGTAAATTCTGAACAGTTCCCCGACAGTGTCCTTTTAGTGACTGAATATCCATGGACCTATTGTAATATCTGAGTACTAAGGGGAAACCCGTCATCCTGACTGGCTGAAGGACAGACTAAAATAAGTGAATCGTCTGCTGTCACATTGGATGATGACACTTCAAGGCCTTCACTTGCATAGACTGTAAAGGAGCTGAAGTGGCTTCTCCCTGCACAGACTCAGCATGCAAAATGGATTCATTATAATGGCAGTAATCCCCTCTAGTTACGGGATAGAACTCCTCAGCCTGTTCCCACTGAAGTCAGTGAGAGAACTCTCATTGATTACAGCGCGGTTCTAGGATTCCACCCCTCTTCATGGTACTGTCATTTCATGACCTCAGACTGTTTCACCTGAACACGATCAGAGAAGACTCTGGATGGGTTTTCGGTGGTGGACTAACAGCACTAGAGTAGCAGATTCACCTTGAAGCTAGACAGATCTGATCCTGTGTTTGTTTCTGACAGCTCTCTGTCAATGGTAGGGTGACCATCTTTCCCAAACAGAAAATGGGACATGGTGTGGGGCTGGCCGAAATCCCTCCCACCCGCTAGGCTGGAGTCACTTGAACCCTACCTGCCCCGCCCCTCACGAGGCTCGTGTTGCTGGAACCCTGCCCTACAACAGGCTGGGGTTGCAGGATCATTACCTGCCCTCCCGCCCCTGCCAGGGGCTGGCATCTCCACTCACACACACACCCCCACAAATTCTCCTGCACCACACCTCACCTTTTTTTTTTATTTTTACAAAAGTGGGCATGTGTCCCGGTTGCTCTTGTCAACTGATCAGATTGCCAAGAGCCGATGAATGGGACAAATGCCCACTTTTGAAAATAATAATAATAATAAATAAAAAAGTTGGGACAGCCGGCACAGGGCTTTAAAAAGGGTCTGTTCTGGCCAAAATGGGACCTGTGCTCACCTAGTCAATGGGTGCTGTTAGGTTCCATGCTGTGATGTTGCCATCCAGCTGCATTAATCTGCTTCTGTGCACAGACTCACCCCTAGGAGACCTTATGTGGGCTTATTTCCCACTGGCTGACATAAACAAGGTTATTCCTGAGGAGGAAAACGAAACTAACAGTCACCATCTTGGGTCACACCAGAGATTGAACCAGGAACCTCCAGAGCTACAAGCATGACAAAACCTGGTCTGCACCCAAAACTGCTGTGAGTTAACGAAAGGTGCTAAATTTAATTAAACTGGTGCAACTTTGTGTGTGGACGCACTTACATTGATTTACATCTGGCTGATAATGTTTTAACTTTGTGTAAATTTACAGGGACAAGGCGGGTGAGGTAATATATTTATTGGACGAACTTCTGCTGGTAAGAGAGACAAGCTTTTGAGCTTACACAGAGCTCTTCTTCAGGGCTGGGAAATGTACTCCGAGCGCCACAGCTAACGACAAGGGGGAATAAGTTGTTTAGCATAAGCAGTTATTTCAAGGAAACATTCAAGGTGAAGTGGGGATAAAAAAGGGGAGTTGTTAGTGGGTTATATTTTGTTGTGATAAGCCATAAACCCAGAATCTGTATTTGGTCCACGATTTTTAGTGTCTAGCAAAATTATGAATTTAAGTTCCCAGGCTCGTCTTTTGAAGGTGTTTCCTTTGAGGATGAGAACTGAGAAGTCAGATATAGAGTGATCACTTTGTGAAAAATGTTCACCACAGGTGATGTGGGGTTTGGGTCCTTTATTGTTTTCCTGGGTGGGTTCCTTCGGGAGCATAGTGACTGTCTGGTTTCGCCCACATCATTATTATTGGAGCATTTAGTGCACTACCTGAGGTACACCAGGTGTTGTGATAGCATGTGTAGGACCCGTGGATCTTGAAAGGTGTGTTGTGGGGGATGTTGAACACTGTGAGTACCTTTCCCAGGCCTGAAGCAGAGCTCTGTGCAGCTCGAAAGCGTGTCCCTCTCACCAACTGAAGTTGGTCCAATAAAAAGACATTACCTCACCTTGTCTCTCCAATATCTTGAGCTCAGTATAGTCAAAGCACCACTAAGTTTAGAGCAAAAGCAATACCACCACGTCTCAGCTGATATAAATTGAGCCAATTTCACTACAGGTTGTGTGTGGACAGCCCATGAATCTCTGCAGCTTGAGCAAGGCTCTGTCGCTGGGGCTGCAACAGGTTCCCATCCCCGGTGGCTCAGATACAAAGGGGGACACAGAACACATGCTGACCAGTGGGTGACACGTGCACAGTCTTTTTACATTTTTGCCTCTTCCACATACGAACAGTTATTACTTTCCCCCTCGCTGCGCAGTTAAAGCCTTTTCTGAATCTATGTCTTAATACTGCACCCAGGGCAAATAGAGTCACTGCATTGCAATTAAGTTTTCCCTTATCCCTGTGCCACAATCAGCAGCACACTGAATACCTGCAGGTTTTTCACTCAGGTATAATGCCCTGGTCTTCATGGGCATTTCCTGTGTCTACTTCAGTGCAAACCAGCTCTAGGGCAGACAAACTTGCTGCCTGTGCCTTTCTTCTCTGCACCCTGAGGCAGCCTTCCGTTGTGCATTGGAAAAGGTGGGCATGTGAGATCACGTGTGAAGATGAATGTGGTGCTGTTGTGGCGCTGCTGGCTCGGCGGTGAGATGCGCATGTGCTCGAAAAGCGCTAGCACTCATATTGTTATGCAGGCCGCCCACGTAAACCCACCGTTACTTGGGATCTGTGCCCTATGGCAAGCCTCTGACCAACTTGGGAGTGGGCACGCTGCCATCTTAACAGATGGGCATGAGTGAATTCAGCCAAAAGACTATGTATGTGCATCAGATATGTTTGTCTAGGGATAGTTCTCAGCCTGGAAACTCGTGCACTGCGCAGTGTGCTGGCCAGAAAGATAACACTAGCCTCCTGAGCTCTAGTTTTTACTAAATGTGGATGGTGTCTCTTGCTTCCCTTTTACTTACGCGGCCATTCATAACCGAAAGTCATTATTCAACATTAGAAAGAAGGACTGCTCCGAAGGTATCACTCCCTGGGTTGACAGCAATACTCGTTCTCTAAACCTAAAGACCTGGGGTTAGGTTCAGTGCTGGGCCTCTAACCCAACACAAAAGAGCCAGCCCAGCAGACGATGTGGGTGACGATGTCTTTCAAACACCTTTGTGCCTCTCAGATTTTGTCCACTCTAGGGGATGGTTCAGCCCCTGGCACACGTTAAAGCAGCTAATTTACAGCAGCCTCCCCGTGGCTATTTATGGACTGCATAGTCTGCAGCCCTGCATAGTCCTCGTACAAAGCATTATAGCCATGCCCCCCTCGCATCCCCAAAACATAACCTACCCTACCAAACTCCTGTGCCAGGCCAGGAGATGAATATGCTGACTCTACACTGCTTCTGTTCCATGAAAAATCTCTCTCAGACCACTGCCGCTCCATTACAGCCCCTATCTGCCACTGAAGTGAGGGTCATAGTCTGCACCATGATATACTGATGTAGTGTATCCAGCATCAGGACCATTTGTGTGTCCTTTGATGTAGGCAGAGCCTTGTGATGCAACATAACATGCAAGTATGCAATAAAAAGAAGTATTCCCCAAGAGGCTGGTGAGGGCATTAGTTGGAAAAGGCACACAATTTTGGTGGCCTAGCCAAGGTTCAAGTGCAGTTAGGTTTAGGCTCTGCTACAGGGCCGGCGACAGGGGGGTACTACGGGTACAGCTGTACCAGGCCACCTGACTTTAGGGGGACCCCGATACACAGCTGTACCCGTTGTCGTCCCCTCTTGTCGCCGGACCTGGAGAGCGGGGAAGGGGCGGGGAGGCGGCGCGGCTCTCCCCCGGACAAGCGAGCCTGGCCCCAGCAGGAGCTGTGAGCCCGGCCGGCGGCAGCAGCGCTGTCCGGGGGGGGGGGAGGAAGGGCGGCTCACGCAGCTCTCGCTGCCCGGGAGAGGGGGGGGGAGCGCCGGCTGGGCTGGGCTGGGGGGGGCCCCAGCCGCTGTCGGCTGGGCTGGGGGCAGGCCCGGCTGGGCTGGGGGGGCCCCCATCCGCTGTCGGCTGGGCTGGGGGGGGCCCGGCTGGGCTGGGGGGGCCCCAAACTATCAAAGTAGGGGGCCCCCACATTTCTGTCGCCAGCCCTGCTCTGCTAGGTTTAAAAGGCATGCTGGGAAAAATGTTGCTATGAAAGGGTATCTGCGGAAGAGAGCTTTAATAAGGAAAAGAGGCATCTGAAGGTTTGAGACTGAGTTATCTGGATATTTTTAATGTCTGTTCGGTGAAAGAAAACTCCACGGCAACAAATCCAAGAAGTGTGCCATTCCGTTTGAGTATTAAAGGTAGAATGCGATTTCATTTACAATGGAAACACCTGGAATGGACATAGATAAATCACATGGACCCAAGCCAAAGCCCATTGGAGTGAATGGAATGACTCCCATTGTCCTCTGTCAGCACTGGATCAGGCCCACAATGCCCCCATTAAGGGTATGTCTTCACTACCCGCCGGATCGGCGGATAGCGATCGATCTTCTGGCGATCGATTTCTCGCATCTTGTGAAGACGCGAGAAATCGATCGCTCGTGGCGCCCCCGTCGACTCCAGAACTCCAGCTTGCCGGGAGGCTCAAACTGGAGTCGACGGGGGGAGCGCTCCGCCGACTGCCGCCGCCGTGGAGACGAGCGGTAAGTCAGCTGCAGATATGGAAACTTCAGCTACGTGATTCACGTAGCTGAAGTTGCGTATCTGCAGTCCATCCCACCCCGTAGTGGGGACCAGCCCTAAGACAGAAAGTAAAGAACTTGTTATAACAACAGTTGATTACAGATGATTGTTCTTGTATCCTTAGCCCTATGTTCCTTAATAATGCCTAGCACAATGAGACTCTGGTTTCTAGGACCACGATCCAAATCATAAGCACTGGATAAGAACTAGGCATTCTTTTTAGATCATATATATATGGGAAATTAAGGTATGGTAGATTATTAATTAAGGGCAATCTCTGTTTTAATTTAAGATTTCAGAACATATGTAAAGATGGAAACAAGAGTCAGTTGTTAGAACTATGGTTCAAAATTAGAGAAATTGCATACTTAATATTTTTTCAGCATATTCATTAAACCACTGTATTCATACAGATATGCACATTTCATTGGAGAGGTGGAAGTCTCCTTCTTCAAGTCCCAAGTAGTACCTATTTTTAAAAATGGAAACAAAGAAGACCCTGGGAATTACAGACCAATCAGGCTAAGTTTGATACCTGGGAAGATACTGGAACCACTTATTAACCAATCAGTTTGTAAGCACTAGAGGCTAATGACGTAACAGGTACAGGCAACATGGAATTGTCAAGAACAAATCACACCAAACACCTAATTTCCTTCCTTGAAAAGGGTTCCTGACCTGGCGGAAAGCAGTCAATGACAAAAGTCTTGTTTTTAGTAAGGCTTTTGACACAGTCCTACTTGACATTCTCATAAGCAAACTAGAGAATGTGGCCTAGATGAAATTACTATAAGATGAGTGTCTCATTTCAGGGCAACTGCACCAGTATTTCCCCTCAGTGGACCAGCAAGGGCACCCACTCTCAGGCTTCCAGCTCCCCAGCGGTTGCCTTTCTTGGATGGAGACCCCCATCTCACTCACTTCCCACGGCCCCCATTGGACCAGAATGGTGAATCGCGGCCAGTGGGAGCCGCGGGAAGCGAAGTGCGGCGAGCTGGCAGGTAAATAAACCAGCAGGGCCAGCTAAGGGTACAGTAAAACCTCCATTTAACGAACTAATTCGGGCGAGGGGGTGTCCGTTAAATCAAAAAGTCCGTTATTTAATTAAAAAAAAAACCGAGCTGTCGGAGCAGCAGCCTGCCCGTTGCTGGGACCCGGGCGGCAGCCGGGAGCCGTCAGCCAGGCCGCCCGCTTGCGGGACTCGGGCGGGAGCCGGGAACCGTCAGCCAGGCCTCCCGCTTGCGGGACTCGGGCGGGAGCCGGGAACCGTCAGCCAGGCCTCCCGCTTGCGGGACTCGGGCGGGAGCCGGGAGCCTGCCTACTGGCGGGACTCAGGCGAGAGACAGCAGCCCGCCCGCAGCCGGGAGCCGGGCGGGAGCTGGCAGCCAGCCCGTGAGAAATGGATTTCAGATGCATCAGACTTGCTCAGAAATTTTGTCCGTTGCATCAGAAGTCCGTTAAATCGAGGTCCGTTAAATCGAGGGTTTACTGTACTTACCCTGCGGTCCCGCGTGTTGGGTGACCAGACAGCAAATGTGAAAAATCGGGACGGAGGTGGGGGGTAATAGGAGCCTATATAAGAAAAAGACCCAAAAATCGGGACTGTCCCTATAAAATCGGGACATCTGGTCACCCTAATTGTGCTGACACTGCCAACCGCTGTTACAGACTTTCCCTTGTGGGTGGAGACCTCCCCCCCCCCTTCCTATGCAGAATCCAGTTGCAAAATGGAGTTTCAGAGCCACATGGGCAAGTCACATGTCTCTGCCAGACTGAGTTCCTTACCAGACAAGTCACATTCCTGAGGAAGCTCAGATGTGGATTGACCTCTCCCCGTTTATTGTGGGCTTGAGTGGTTCTTGCCCAGCTGCTTTGCTGAAGCTATTTAAAATTAACCAAGTACATGGCCAATATTTATAACTTTGAGTATAAAAATGTCACATGCATACAAATAGGATGAACGTAACCAGTAGATCATAACCTTTACATAGATATGTTACATGGCATATGTAGCAAAACCATATTCCAATTATATCATACATACATTTATAAGCATCCCCCCTATAAAGCCTTATGGGGTACATCATCACAACATTATTACCCTGTTGATAAATAATAATAGAAGGCAGCATGTGCTATTGTTAGAGCATTGAGCTGAGCATCGGGAGACTTAGGTTCTAACTGGTGCTGTGACAGAATCACCTAACCTCTCTGTCCCTCAGGTTACCCATTTGTAAAATGGGGATAATTATGTCTTTCCCCATAAGAGTAAGATTTAGTATACAGTAGACTCTCGATTATCCAGGATTGGATTACCCAGGATGTCAAAAAAAATATGCGCAACTCACAGGGCCGGCAGAGCCCTGCTGCCCCAAGCACATACAAAAAAAATCTCCACCAGGGCGCAGGGCAGCCAGTGAACCCCCTCCCCCCAGTGCAGGGTGGCTGGTGAACCAACCCCCCCCCCCATTTCCTATGGATGGTGATTATCCGGGATTTTATTAACCAGAATTAATTTTTTCCCTATCATCCTGGATAATCGAGAGTCTACTGTATTAAGATTCAGAGCCTCAGGCAGTGTAAATCAAGGTAAATCTAATACTAAATAATAATACACTCATTTACACCAGTGGAAGGCTTGGTTCTAGGTGTTTGAGAAGAGCATATGGATTCTTATATAGAAGTTCCTATAAAAGTTTTAAGTATTGGTTATTAGCTATCTTAAAATGTACAAAGTTACCGTATTTTCCGGCAAATAAGACGCATTTTTAACCCCGGAAAATCTTCTTAAAATTCGGGTTGCGTCTTATACGCCGGATATAAGAAACTAGCGACTGGGGAGAACAGACCCTTGCAAACGTGATTTACCCGCCCCACGGCCGGCGGAGAGCGGGACGCTGCCCGGGCCCGGGGTTCGCTGGGGCGGCCCCAGGCAGAAGCACCTGCCCCGGGGCTCACCAGAGACCTTCCCCCACCCTCCGCAGCGAGGAGAGCGGAGAAAGCACCGGCCCCGCCTGGCGGAGTCCGAGCCCTTTACCTGGGAGGAGCCGCGAGGCACAGGACGGCCGGCAGGACTCCCGACCCGAGGGGGCAGCCCCGCTCCCAGCCCTACCCGCAGCGGCGGCTCCGAGGCGTCCTTCCCCGGGGGGACGGAGCGATCTGTTTCCACATCGCTATGGCAGCAGCCGGGAGGGCGGGGAGGGACACGCCGGCCCCGCGGAGGGAGGGGGCGGCTCTCCAGCGAGGTGTGGGGTCCAAAGGCTGCGCCGAGCAGCCCGGGGAGAGGCGGCGGGAAGAAGAGCTGGGTGAGCAGAAGTTGGTCCAGGAGAAAATAGTACCCCGGCCCCCCCACCCTCGTGGCCTCCCAGCAGCTCTGGATTTGGTTCAGAATCTTTTTTTTCTAGATTTTCCTCCTTTAAAATTAGGTGCGTCTTATATGCCGGAGCGTCTTATATGGCGAAAAATACGGTACATTGTATTTAACTTGAAGGTTTTCTGAAGTTGTTTCATGTTGCCCAAATCATAAGAAACAGTGGAGCTAATCAAAATGATGTTAAGTATGAGACAAAACAAGCATATGGCGGGGAAAATCTAGTAATTCAACATGTTGCTGCTTTATGTTGTGTTGTGGCAGCCATGTCATTCACAAGATATTAGAGAGAGCATGTGTGTGAGGTAATATCTTTTATTGGACCAACTGCTGTTGGTGAGAAAGACAAGCTTTCGAGCTCTGTGTAAG
Organism: Sternotherus odoratus; assembly: GCA_032164245.1. NCBI lineage: Eukaryota > Metazoa > Chordata > Testudines > Kinosternidae > Sternotherus > Sternotherus odoratus. Next base: position 161,975,075 of record JAVMKO010000001.1, read on the forward strand.
CTCGAAAACTTATCTCTGTGTTAATGCTTTGATATAGTTCTATGAAATGACTTTTCAAAGTCAAGAGATTTCAAGATTAATGTTGGTAAGTCAAGGCTAGAGGTTGCCACAAGGTCAGATTTTGCCCTAAGAGCATGCCTACATTGTGGAGAATGCTGAGAATCAGGAAGTGCTCCAATAAATTGATCATTAATTTAAATAAACACTTTAGCTGGAAGAAAAGACTTTCTTCTCCGCTAAGAATGGGCCCAATCCCATTCCCATTGAAGTGGATGGCAAAACTCCCGTTAATGTCAATAGGAGCAGTCCACCTTACAATCATTGCTGAAACGGGGCACTTGCATGTTAGGATTCTTGAAAATCTATTTTTAACATTTTTGTCTTCTAGGAATTTTAACAGCTTCATCACAGCTTCACTTAATCCACAGTGAAGTTTAGGAAGAAATCAATACTTAATGAAAAATACCTTATGTTAATATATGCATGAATCAAATATCCTCGTTCCACTTAATTTACTTTGAAAAATTAACATATTGCTGTACCAAGTACTGTAGAATAGTGACAGATAACATCTAGTTTTGTTCCTCTTTCTTTCAAAGATTTTACTTGACTTTGACATCAATGGGACTACTGATGGAGTAAAGCACTACACAGCATGAGTAAAGGTTGTAGAAACTGATCCTCTATTTTTAATTTAACTACTCTGTCTCCTTATGCAACATATTCTGAAGAAACATGAAAAATTATTATTGAAACATGTGCTTGATCTGCATCAGTGGGTGAATCCTTTGTTTACTTTGTGTTGTTTACTTGCAGTATTGGAATTTATGTTCAAATTTTAACCATGTGTGATAAGTACAGGGAAAGGAATATGGAATGCTGCAGCAGTAAAGAACGGAAAATATGTTTCTGGTTTTTAAAAGAAAAAATGGGGAGTGTTTCCTTATGTTATGAGTATAGTGCACTATTTATTTATTTATTTCATTTTGGCAGGCATTTATTGGACACTGGGGTGTGTGTGTGCATGAAATTGAAGCCAGACTTAATCCTTATTAATGTAGAACAAATAGGCGATACTAGGAATATAGGTATATTATGGCATCAAACCTTTAACTCTATTTACAATACATGACAGAACTATAAGCTAATAGCCTGACTGTTGAGCACAGTGAATAATTTTTTTTGGACCACATGTTCTAGTCAAACTACAGATCATAAGAAATAAATGCTATATGTGTTACCACACAGTTTTTGACTCCATCTTTTTCTGGTTTTTAGGTGCTCAGATGCTTGAGTATCTGTAAAGCTAGTGAAATATCAAAATATACTGCATAACAGATGCACATATAAATCATAGGAAGAGTATATCATGAAAATAAAATTGCCATTGAATCCCCCACAACAACGTGTTCATCAGATTTTCTTTCCATGATGTTTTTCTTTGCTACGTAGCAGATGTAGCTCTGTAGTGCTGTCATTTATTTTTACAGTACTCACATCTGAGGTGCACATTATAGCAGTATTTCTTGTTGTAATAACCTAATGCTAACTGGTGTGCATTAATAGTGTATGATTTCAGGGAGTGCTTTGCAAATTAAAATAATGAGAATAGATAGCATTAAGAACTCCTTTTCCTTCCTCCCCAAATCTTCAGGTTTCCAATGGAATTCACAAGAAGAAACTGGAAATAACATACAACAGTTATATTATACCATAAGATATATGAACCACCATTGCTGTCAGCCTTATATGAAGCTTGTTGTTTCTCCCAGTGACATTGAGTTGCGTCATTAACATAGGGCCTGATCCAAGGTCCACTGAAGTGAATCGGAATCTTTCCATTGACTTCAATGGGCTTTGAACTAGTGTCTGGTCTTCAGATGAGACAATGGAGAAAACGGATCCAAAATGAAGATGAAAATTCAGAAAAACGGAGAGCAATTTGACCTCAGTCAGGCCAGTTTCTTTCCTTTTAGTATCATTGTGACCTTTGGAAGTGAAACGTGCCACATGTCCAAAATCTGGGTGGGTAAGGAAAAGGTTTTGAAAGCTTTCCTTTCCTTTATCTTTGCATATGCATGATACCTGTGTTTTACTATAACGATTCTGTATCTATAATTGTTTGCTAATGTTCACTGCTGTATAAACATTTTGCAAAGAGCTGCTTCATAGAGGGCTCGCTGTAATCTAGTTATTATTGTTGCTGATTATACTGAGGATTTAGCAGCAAGATAAAGCCGTGCTTCATTACTACACTGCAAAAGGCAGGGAGATTTAGCCTCATTCTAACTTGACTGAAAACACCAGTTTCCCAACTCCTAAATGTTGCAGGTATATATAAAATTATAAACTAAACCATACAGGCCTAATTCCTATATCAGTGTACACCTGAGGTAACCCCACTGACTAAATTATTTGGTTGCTGCTTGGAAACGTAGCCTGTATGTGTTTTGTGTGAAAGTGGATGCAGGGAGATGCTTTGCTATTCAGTTACTTGACTCATTAAGTAATGGACAGCTACAATCAGTCATACCTCAAAGTTAACTGATTTCATTAGCTCTCATTTTCCTTTCCAGGCACTAGGAGGAAGTCTCAAAGCATCTACAGTGTCAATGCAACCACAAAGTCATCTTAACAATATCACAGCTAATGAGATCAAAGATAAAGTTGTTATCTCATCAGGCTTGCTCAAAGCTGTGTGCAGCCACCAAGACTGCTGAACAGGAGGTTTCCGTATTTATACGGTTCCCAGCCCCTTGTCTGGTAGGTATAACATTTATGCAACCAAAGGAGGAGGGGGGAGGCGAGACCGTAAATAATTCTTACAACGGAACAGAATTTAAAAATTGAAAGTAGAATCTATTCAATTTCTCCAATCAGTTTCAAAGGACGTGTAAGGCTCCAGTTACCATTGTGTGGCTGGTAATTCTGTGTCACAACTAATTACTGCCTAATAGCCGTTGTGGGGACAAAGTCCCCTGTTTAAAAGAGAAGTCTATTTCGTCTTGCATTCAGGCCTAATCTGACCCTGAATGGCGGAGATTACATGAGGTAATACAGCAGTTATTTCTACCTGCTGTAGTTCATAAGCTCCATCTCCAGCTGAGGCAGAAACCCCCTCCCTCTTTACAAAGATTATTTGTCATTAAAATGCTCAGTAGCTTTTTTTTTTTTTTTTAAATCTGGATGTTGCCTACACTTTCAGAAAGGTTTTTGAAGGAAGATTAGCAGGATTAGGAAAGGTTCACATATGTTCAGCTTCACTATTGGTATTCAAGACATCACAACTCCACCACCACCCAGGAAGCACAAGAAAACTGAGTGCAGCGAGGGAGAGAGAGAGGCCTCCTAGCTAAAGAAAGTGAAGAACACTCCACCAACTAAAAGAATATTGAACAGATCCAGTGCTGTGAATATCGACATGCTGCAGAAATCTCAGCCTTAGGTTTAGCAAAATTACATCTCTCCCTTGTCATTTCATGGCATCCTTTGTCGTCAGTCCTGTTTGAAGGATTGTTTCATTAACACAATCACAGGCTTCTGTGGTTTCCAGACCCAAGAGAGAGATTTCCATATGTGAATGTAAGCCCTGAAACAGTTTGGTTGGCAAAAAATAATACAAATTTTAAAAAAAATCAATGCCTCTCCCACAGGAGATGTTTGGATTAGACTTTTGCTACCTGATAACATCAGTTTGGGCTACATGGGCCAGATTTCAGTGTTAGGTGCATGCAATTGCCTATGTGTATTTGCATACGCCTAATTTATGTGCACCAGTGCCTGATATGGACGTGCAAATCAGGTATTCTGCTCCTTCACACGGTCAGTTGGTTGCCGAGCTGCACATACAAATCCCAAGTAAGTTGGGTACACACAAGTACACTGATGAGCCCTGATTCTCATTAACACTATGGTTCCTTTTCACCACTCTGGCAGTATGAACCTGCCTTAAAGTGGGCATACGTGTAGTTTATAGTCACTTCAAGGCCCCTTTCCACTGGGTGCTATAAAGAGGTCTTAATAGAAATGGGAATCAGTTTCAAGAGCTGCCAGTTCGGGTGCACTGCAGTATTCAGATTTTTTTTTCATAGTAAACAGCCAAGCACACGTTAAATCCACGGAACCCGCACTTTGAATAAAGGAAGTTTGTAAAAACTGGAAAACCCCAAATGATTTACTATGAATTTTTTGCCTTCTTTTGTCTTCTTAGGCACCACTGTTTTGTCATTACCTCAGTGCTTCTTTTCTTCGCTCTTTTCCAGTGTCTGTATTTCCCCTCAGACTCACTTCCCATCTTTTGCCAGCCTTTCACAGCATTTACTGTTTTGCTCAAATCCTTTTCTTTCTCTTTCGCCAGTATTTTTTTTTAAGAGACTGGATCTGGACGTTCTCAAATGTTAGGGGGATAATTCCCCATCGGAACCTGGATTTGGATCTGAATTTTATGGCTGCTCCCAATCTCTGCAATGGAAAGAACCCCCGAGCCAATAGCCCCCAAGCTTTGCAATGCAGAGGAGGAGAGGGATCACAATTTGGTGCCAAAGTCTGCAGCTCGGGCCCACTATTCTATTATTTCCGGTTTTGCCTGTCTCCTGCGACTGGTTTTTCTCTTCAGTGTTCTTTCTCTCCTCCACCCTCCTTCCCCACCATTGTCCTCACCCTCCTGCCTTCCCCTCAGCTCTCTGGCAGCTCTCTCCTGGTGCTATGGTGCCTCAGTCGCTTCCCCTGGTCTTCTACTGCACCCAGTTGTCCATCCCCAAAAATGTCTGTTGCCCACTGCTTTCCCCTTCCCCTGTTTGTTCCCCTCCTCCTGCCCCCCAATTCCCATCCCTCCCAGTAGATCCTCTTTTTCTTCCCTAAATTGAATTCATTAAATTCTCGGAGCCTTCTGTTCCGTCCCTCCCCCACCTCTTTATCCTTCTCCCTTTCCATCTATCCTACTTCACCCCTGGGAACTTCTGTCTCTCCCTTCCAGTTTTCTCTCCTCTTGTCCTGTGCAAGTGCCTGCAGAAAGGAGGCATGAAACTGGAAGAGGACAAAAGTTCATCTCTGCATACAGTGTCCCCTGCAGGGAGGGGAAGGAAATGCTGCAGCATCAAACCTGGATGCATTTTCTCTCCTCCCTTCCAGGCTGTGCCAATACTAAATGAGGGAGCTGTCAGACACTTTCCCGGGCCTTCTACATGGGAAAGCAGGTGCTTCCATCTCCTCCCTCTGCCTGGGCCAGTTAGAATCCTACTTACCCTGTGAAAAGCAGATGATGAGAGGGATTTGGAGGATGAAGAGTTTAGGCAAAGAATGCTGGGATCTCACTCGCATAATAGATGTGCTGACAGGCACGTGCTTCATAGAGAACGTTTAAAATAAGCAACATTGTGCAAAGCAGTTACGTTTTCACTTGTGAACTTTTCCTCAGAGCCCCACAATAGGAACATGTGCTTAAAATCTCACAGCAGGGATCCACAGCACGGGCATAGTGATTCCTGTCACAAACTATATCGCACAAAATCCAGAAGCCCTAACTCAGGCCGCCAGCAAAACTCCCCTTTAAGTCAAGGGATGGGGCGGCAGTCAAAGAGAAGAAACTCAAGATAATGAATTCAATGTGGCATACATGAGATCAAAACTTTTGCCAGTGTTTTACTGTAGTGACAACTAAAGAATTTTTTAAAATTAAAAATAAGCTCTGCCAATAGCAGAAGATCTCTCTCTAGAGCAACAGATTGTTGAAAAACTGTCTTTGGGTTAGTTTTAAAGAATTCAAACTGAGGAAAGGAGAATAAAACCATAGCACAGAGATAGAGAGAAAGCAAGAGTCACACAAACTACTAGAGACAAAATCTGGAGGCCTGATTCTACTGGTATATAGAAGTCCTATAAACACAGAATTACAGCATCATATTGTGGAATTATTTGCGTTCTGTATAATATCATTACAATGTGGAATTAAAGTTTCTCCCTCCATAATTTTCAATATGCAGTTTGAAATTCAAAAAGCTCACTGTTCTCAAACCATGACGTGGTAATAACTCCTCCTTGAGTGATAGATATTTTAGAAGGGATATTACAGAAACATCAGTATCAACGTGGCAATATTTTCACTTTTAACAAGTCGATCTTTTTCCGTCTCCGGTGTGTCAATGTAAAGAGATTATAAAGCATATAAACTAGCTGTCCTGTGTATAAAGTCCATATTGTTTTTTTCTTTCTGATTGTAATATAGGAGTTTATCCTTATCAGAAGAAAGGGAAAAAATCCCACGATAAGCCCTTGTGGCAAGGAATTCTGATTCTGAATTTTATTTGAAACAGAAGGTATCCAAGGTACCCTGTCAAATTGTTTCTCTTTCATGGGAAGAATCAAACTTAACTTCCAATATTGATTCAATTAATCCTCCTATGCTATCTGGAGTCTCCACAAGAGCTGGATTCTTCTTAATCCTTAAGGGTCAAATTCTGGTCCTGTTGAGGTCAACAGGAGTTTTACCATTGACTTCAACAGGACCAGGTTTTGGCCCCCTCTTGCAAAATCTAGCACTAAGGCAAAGTTAAAAGAACTGAAATCAAACACACAAAATGCAGGCCATTTCAAAGCTCCAGGATTTTTCCTGTTATTTGTAAAGGTATAGATTACATATAAACACATACATTAAGCCTTGCATTCAGTACAAAATCAGAACTAGAAAATACAACATAATTATAGTGTGACTGAGTTAACATATTGTGGTAGAAAATGTAACCAATGGAATTTCTGCTGTGTTTGATTTTGTTACTTATTGTTGCATTAACGTGTGTGTGTGTGTGTGTGTGTGTGTGTGTGTGTGTGTGTGTGTGTGTGTGTGTGTGTGTGTGTGTGTGTGTTAAATTTCCCCTCTTTTTTCATAAGGGAGACAAAAATTAAATGAAAAGAAAAATAACTTTTAAATCACTGCGCTGCTAAAGTGTTTTATAGGCACTACAGTCCTGGCTTTGGGCCAAATCCCACTTGCCTTGCTCACAGTAATAGTGCCAGTCACTCCCATAGGGCAACTCATATGCAGGAGCAGGATGTGGCTCTGTCTGTAAGTGACAAATGTAACTACAATTTCCTGTAAGGTTCTAGTCCACAAAAGCTTATGCCCAAATAAATGTGTTAGTTTCTAAGGTGCCACAAGGACTCCTTTTTTCTGTAAGGAGCAGTTACTTGTCATTGTCACTGATACTACATTATCCTATGAGTATAACATTTTTTTAATAGATGGGTCCCAAACAAGTGCTATAATGCATTGGGCAGTTTTATGGAAGCATGTCACCCAGTAAGGGCCCAATCCTGGTCCCTTTGTAGCTGAAGAAAAAGGAGCAAATCATTATCTTACTCCCCTGAGTAGTCCATCTGAAGTCAGTTGGAATTTGTTTGTGGTAAGGAAAGCAGGATCTGGCCCTATAGAATTACGACAGTTCACAATTACTTGCTACCTCTTTTCCAAAATAGTATTTAATATAAAAATGTTAGGAGAACTTCAGATGTCTTGTTTTGTAATTAGAGGTGGGTTGGGGCATGATCAATTATGGTTATGGTCAGTTTGGTTATGATCAATTATGATCAATTGTACACAAGTCTGAAAATGTAAAAGTGCAGCATTAAGAATCCGGCTTTATATATTGTGTTCAGTCTTCTGGGGGAAAAGCATCCACTGCTCAGTATTTCAGATGATGATTTTGTAAATAATAAATAAATAAATAAATATTAACGAGTACGTGAGTATCCAGTTAGTTCAGGAAAGTTAGAAAGAATCTATGAGACACATATGGTTACAGTTCTCCATTAAAAAAATATGTAACTCCAGTCTTCAGGTTGCACTGCTCCCTATCCTATAATGAGTAAGATATTTAAAGTCCTGAACTGTTTATGTGACATTTCAGTAAATAATGCAGAGATTTGCCAACATTTCCATATTCCGCCTTTAATGTCTGAATGTCTCTGACTTAATCCAAGTTCCTTGGCATTTATTACTGTTTGTTACACTAACAAGTGAGATTATGAGAATTCTAATGAAGGCTTCCAGTGAAAAACTCAGTGATTAAAATGCCATAATAACAGTTGCATGCATTTATGTGCCTGATTATCATAATCTATTTAGCACAAGTAAACATACAAACAGAAGGAGAAAAGCAAGCACACTGATACTTCAGCTAAAGGAGAATTTAAAATGAGGGAGAAACAATGTAAATATGTAAATGTCTTTGTGTATTCTTTTTATCTTTTTTTCTCATCCTTGCTTTCCCCCTCCCCCTCCTCCCCTGTTTGCTAATGAGACATCTATGCTTCATCACATGTGGTCCCTCTTTGCTAGGCCGAGGTGCGTTTTTGGGCCATCTGCTGGGGCCACTATCCCAAACAATGCCACCCAGAAAGCAAGGGATATATTTGCAGCAACCTTTGACATCATGGAATACAAGCGATAGTGTCGTACAGACTCTGGTCTTTGATATGTTCATTCTGAACACTTAGTTCAGCTGTTACTCCATTAATGCAAGTCGCAAGATGACATGACAAGGCAACAGCCCCCAAATTTTTTTGTCAAATTAAGAGAAATCTTGCCAAATATCTAATGTCGCCTTTCTATACCAAGGTTCTATTCATTATTTTTCATTCTTTATTATACATTCGAGAACAGCTTGGCTAGAAACTTCCAGCTCCTGTCAGTCAAGACATTTGAAGTAAAGTTTGCAAATTAAATGATCACGAGGAGCATATTATTAATTGTTGTTGTTAGTGGAAAGATGGGCGTATGTTAAAAGAAACATGCAACCCCACTGAACAAGCTAACAAGACATGGCCTGGGGACTGGACATCATTCAGAACAGAAATAAAAGAAACAAGTAGACTAAATGAAACAAATATATTACTATATTATAAATATGGTAACTCAAAGGATTTTTAAAGCAGCTTTTCATGGCATGCAGGAAGCAATTTGGAAACGTTCACTGGGAAAGGACAAAGCAAATGAAAACTTTGTGTCCAGTGAGTGTGAATGTGAAAAATCACACACACGCTAACACCTCTTTCCCTCTATATTAATCTTCAAACTTATTGAAACCTCATTAATTTAGATCTTTAACAAGGACCTTTAAAAGTGCCTCATAGTGCTCAGGTAAAATGTACTTATAAAATGGGAAAGGTGTAACGTATGATGTAGACTAGTCACGTACTGACAAAAGGGGACATTTAAGAGAGTGGTACAATTGTAACTAATCAGCCAAACAGGAAATTCAAAATGAAAGCTTAAACTCTAGGCCCTGCCCTGCCCTCCACTACATGGGATAGACCCCTCTGAAACAATGGGACTGCACTCATGGAAATGAGGGTAGACTATATCTTCAAATTCAGCCCTGGCTATAAACAGGTAGAACTCCATTGCCTTCAGTGAAATTACATGTAGCTTGCGTCAGGACTCAGTTTCGCCCTCTGTCCATAATTCTGTCTAACCTTAACTCACTCTGCTAATGTCTTCAGTTTTCTTCCCAGCAGTAAAGTTAATAGGAGTTCTGCACCCAGAGCACTGGCATGATGAAGCCAAATGAGAATTTCACATATTATTTATTATTGCTTTTGTTGTAATTATTTATTATGTAAATTGCAGTAGCTGCAAGAAGCCCTACTCCAGTTCGTGCCTGCTTGTGTTGGGTTCTATCCAAACATAGCCTAGAACACAGTCCCTGCCCCAAAGACTTTGCAAGCTAAATAATATGGAGACAGACCTTAGCTTAGTACCTGAATTAACAGTGCCAATAGTGTTTCCTTACCTAGTAGCTTCAAAAGACTCCTTCAGAATTGTATAAGACATCCTACTGATAGTTCAATTAAAAATGCTTATGCAGCTATAAAGATAGATGTTGCATAGATCCTTCTTTTCACACAAAAGACCTGCGACAGACTGTGACCCCAATATTGAAAACACCCTGGGCCAGTTCTTAAAACCCCTTGAAGTCAATGGGAGTCCTTCAATGGGCTTTGGATCAGACATTCTGGGTGAAATCCTGGCCAAAATTCTCATTAACTTCAATGGGGCCAGGATTTCACCCTCTGAAAGCAGAACTCCCGCTGGCTTTAGGAGCTGTGTTGTACATAAAACACTTACAGGACTGTGCTCTATAGCCATTTCTGTCTCCGCCTGTGAATTTGCCCGAGATGCATCATCAGTAACGAGCACTAGCACACACATTAATACAATTTAGAAAATGTTAATTAAAAGGAACCAGTTACTGTAAATTGTTTCCCAAACTTTGCTTTTTTGAGCAGTCTTTAAACCTTTTTTTTTTACAAAGGCAATTATGGATTTATTTCTTGTCTATTGCAACTTTTTAATTGAAGCTGTTTTACATTATAGGACTGCACAAAAGTTATCTTGCATTAAATTATATAAATAGTCATCAGAATTGGTATTATTTAATCACATATACATTACACCTGGACATTCCCCTCGTCTTGTCCCACCCCCTTCATTCCCCAAATTAAACAGTACAACAGATTCTGGACTAATACCTTTTATTCCAAGTTTCAGATTGAATTGAATTTTAAGGCTTAGATAAAAGCTTATTCAAAACAATAGGTCAAATCTTCTTTGTCTTACTCCCATTCACTGTCCAGTCGAAGTAAGTGGCACTACTTTTACCAACTTCAGATCAGTCCCAAAGAGAGTAAGGGAAGAAAAATATGATGCAGGGTTTGCTGTGGAAGTGATGCAATAATCTATTTTGTTGTTTCCTTACCTAGTAGCTTCAAAAGACTAGAGTGAGAGGATGACAACTGTTCTGCAGCAACTTTTTAGATTAAAATGTGTTTTATTTCCATGTTGGAATGAAACTAGACACGATAAATCGATCTCTGAGCACTCTCCCCGTCGACACTGAAGCTCCACCACCAGGAGAGGTGGAAGCGGAGCTGACAGGGGAGCAGCAGCGATTGACTCACCTCTGTGAGGATGCCGAGCTAAGTCGACCTAAGATATGTTGACTTCAGCTAGACTATTCGCGTAGCAAAAGTTGTGTGTCTTAGGTCGACCCTCCCACTCACAATTGTAGACCGGGCCATTAAGAGTCTTTCCTTTTTTGGATCAGGCCCATAGACGCCTTCCTTTCCCCCTCAACCTTGCAGATCATTTTCAGGGCTGAAATTCATTTAAGTGAGAGTTATGTACAGGTCTTGTGCTGGTCCCCATGTGCAGGGGTGTGTAGGACACTAAGTTCTTTGCCAAGATCAAATAATATGTTCTTTCTAGAACCAGTACTAGACATCAGGAATGACTAGCTCCTTGTCCCAGGCTCAACCCATTAAACCAGTTCGACTCTCCGAAAATTCCAGAAAAACATTCATTTTATGTATTCAGAATTTTCCACTCCTAAAACAACTCCTGGGGGCAGGGACTGCAAGGCTACAGCACCCAGCATGACGTGTATTGTGATTGACACCTTCAAAGAGTTACCTTGATACATATATTATACTAGCGAAAATACCTGGCATTGCTCAGGTCCGTCGGAGGTGGGGAGGGGGCAGAGAGCAAACCTGACACCCCTACCTCACCCCCCCCGACCAAACCCGACACCCCCACCTCACTTACCCCTCGACCAACCCCAACTCACATTTTCACCCCCCCGCCCAAACCCAACACCCCCATGTCACCCCCTACCAACACCCCCTGACCAACACCCACACCTCATCCCCCGTAGACCAAACCTGACACACCCACCTCACTTTCCCCCCAACCAAACCTGACACCCCTACCTACCACCACAAACAAACCCGACACCCACACCTTACTTACCCCTCAACCAACCCCGACCCCCCTCCTCTCCTTCCCAACCAAACCCAACACCCCCACCTTACCCCCCACCAAACCCAACACCCCCTGACCAACCCCAACACCCACACCTCACCCCTCACCCACCCCGATACCTTCCCACCCCCCCAGACCAAACCCAACACCCCCGGCTCACTTACCCCCTGACCAAACCCGACACCCCCACCTCACCCCCCGACCAAACCCGACACCCCTACCTCACTTACCCTCTGACCAAACCCAACTCGGGTCCGTCAGAGGTGGGGAGGGGGCAGAGAGCTGAGAGAGTGTGGGGTCCGTTGGAGGGGGGAGGGGGCAGAGAGCTGAGCGAATGCAGGGTCCGGTGGAGGGGGTATTATGACATCATAACTATGTCACAGAGAACAGCAGCTGCCCAGCTGATGTGATTGGCCTTTAAAGAATTTCACCCCTGGGGGGCGTCAGAGGTGAGATTTGAAAAATTTTCGACTCTTACCCTGATTAGGACCCTAAGACCTATAACTACCAAATTTCAAGTCTCTAGCTCAAACGGTGTGGAAGGAGTAAGTGCACATACATACACACATACATACATGCATACACCATTTGTCTTTTATATATATAGATATAAAAATATTAATCTAATGTCATTTCCAATTGATATCAGCATGAAAGTAATAATCTGATTCCTGTTAGGCTGCTCCCTTCGTGATATTCCCTGAGAGTCTTCATTCCTGCCTTAGTTACCTACAGAGCTGATCTAAAAAGACTAAGGCCTTGGTTACAGTGGCACTTTATAGCACTATGAAGCCACCAGAGCGCTATAATTCACTACCTGTCCAGACTGGCGAGGCACATAGAGCACTATAAATCCACAGTTATACCAGTCCTGGTAATCCTCCCTTCCCAGAGGATTAACAGCTGTAGCATATTGGGTGATATGCTTTAGTTCCAATGTAAATGGGTAGTAACAATGCAGCGCTTTGAGTGATCTCTGGAAATGCCCCTAAGCTATTTAAGGCAATTGACCACTCTTCCCTTTGTTCTGAACTCGGCTGGAGGAATGCAGAAGTACGTTTTCAGAGCTTATCTGTAACTCAGCAAATCAACAATGTAAATGTTTACCTTGTGAGCGAGTGAGAAGGAGAAGATTAGGCTTTGCATTTTAAAGACAGTTTGCTGACACATTCTCAGCACTCCAAAAATTCACTCGCTCTCTCCCTCTGCATACACACAACACGCTCCTCCTCACCCGCCTTGTTTGAAAAGCACGTTGCACACAGCTGAATGCTGGGATAGCTGCCCATAATGCACCACTCCCCGTGCTGCTGCAAGTGCCACAAATGTGGGCACACCAGTGCGGTTGCAGCTGTCAGTGTGAACACGCTGGAGCGCTATCCCTGGAGCTGTATCCAAAGGCGGGTATAACCAAAACCGCTATAAAGCTGTAAGTGTAAGCATGGCCTAAATATTGGTAATAGGGCTATCGATTAATTGAAGTTAGGTCATGTGATTAACTCCAAAAAATTAACTGTGATTTAAAAAGTTAATTGTGATTAATGGCACTGTTAAACAATAGAATACCAATTGAAATGTATTAAATATTTTGGATATTTCTCTTCATTTTCAAATAGATTGATTTCTATTACAATGCCAAATACAAAGTGTACAGTGCACACTTTATATTATTATTTTTATTACAAATATTTGTACTGTAAAAATGATAAAGAAACAATATTTTTAATTCACCTCATAGAAGTACTGTAGTTCAATCTCTTTATCATGAAAGTGTAAGTTACAAATATAGATTTTTTTAAATAACTGCACTCAAATACAAAACAATGTAAAACTTTAGAGCCTACAAGTCCATTCAGTCCTACTTCTTGTTCAGCCAATTGCTAAAAGAAACAACTTTGTTTACATTTATGGGAGGTACTTCTGACTGCTCCTTATTTATAATGTCACCTGAAAGTGAGAACACTTTTGTAGCCGATGTTGCAAAGTATTTACATTCTAGATATGCTAAACATTCATATGCCTCTTCATGCTTTGGCTACCACTCCAGAGGACATGCTTCCATACTGATGTTGCGTGTTAAAAAAATAACATGTTATTTAAATGTGACTGAACTCCTTGGTGGAGAATTGCATGTTTCCTGTTTTGTTTTGCCCACATTCTGCCATATATTTCATGTTATAGCAGTCTCGGATAATGACCCAGCACATGTTCATTTTAAGAACGCTTTCACAGAAGATTTGACAAAATGCAAAGAAGGTACCAATGTGAGATTTCTAAGGATAGATACAGCACTCAACCTGAGATTTAAGAATCTGAAATGCCTTCCAAAATCCGAGAGGAATGAGGTGTGGAGAATGCTTTCAGATGCTGTAAAAGAGCAACACTCCGATATGGAAACTACAGAACCCAAACCACCAAAAAAGAAAATCAACTTTTTGCTGGTGGCATCTGACTCAGATGATGAAAATGAACATGCGTCAGTTGGCTCTGCTTTGGATCGTTATCAAGCAGAACTTGTCATCAGCATGGACACATGTCTTCTGGAATGGTGCTTGAGGTATGAAGGGATATATGAATCTTTAGTGCCTCTGGCACGTAAATATCTTGCACTGCTACTACAACTGTGCCATGTAAATGCCTTTTCTCACTTTCAGATGTCATTGCAAACAAGACATGGGAAGCATTAGCTCCTACAAACTGTAACCAAACTTGTTTATCTGAGCATTTGACTGAAGTAGGACTGACTGGACTTGTAGGTTCTAAAGTTTTACATTGTTTTACTTTTGAATGCAGTTATTTTCTGTACATAATTCTACATTTGTAAGTTCAACTTTCATGATAATGAGATTGCACTACAGTACTTGTATTAGGTGAATTGACATACTATTTCTTTTGTTTTTTAAAGTGCAAATATTTGTAATAAAAATAATTATAAAGTGAGCACTGTGCACTTTGTATTTTGTATTGTAATTGAAATCAATATATCTGAAAATGTAGAAAACATCCACAATATTTAAATAAATGGTATTCTATTATTTGTTTAACAGTGTGCTTAATCATGCACTTACTTTTTTTAATTGTGGGACTAATAGCAATTATTTTTTTAATGGCGTGACAGCCCTAACTGGTAAGTAATAAAGTATGCTCAATTCCACATTTTATTGTCAAAACCAATTTGGGGCGAATGGCTCCTCCAGGAACCCTTTTACTGACTTCAGTGGAACCACTCCAAAGAGGAGGAGTTTACAACATCAGTCCCCACTGAACTAGAAGATAAATTAGTCAGTTCAATTTCTAGACTGCCAGTCTTACGCACAAGGAAGATTATGTGAATTTTGCCATTAGCTTCAGTGAGGCCAGGACTGAATCCAGCATCTGAACAGAGCAGAGTATAGGAATTGGTTAACAGAAAACCACAAAACACACAGTAGTTTCCTGCATGTTTTATTTGCCACAAAGTAAAAGGAAATTGGAAGCAGCAGAGAATATTTCACCAGTGAGGAATCCGATAAAATCTTGTTCACTATTCTTAGAGGTCTCCTTCCGTTTGGCCAAACGCTGCTTTTTCTAACAAACCAGCCCCCTAACTCGAACGCTTTGAAATGATCTGTTCTCACAAAAGAGTTCAAATGCCAGCGGGAAAACGACATTGCTCCTACACTGTACAGAACTCCAGGCAAGTGTCCCGACCGTTTCCAGTGCTGCACCATCCGGTTTTCCAGAAGAAAGTTTTCAGTTCCCACCACTCATTCCTCCTCGGCGCTTTCTAGCTGCGCAGGGAAGAAACGGCTTAGTGAACCGTGCCAGGTATTTGCCCTTTTCCTTTGCCAATGAAACGATATTGCAGCATGACGTTACTGCAGCGAAATGATACTTCATCGACTGGTCAAGTGAAACGTCCCAGTATCCTTGACAGAGACCGTCCTCATTGGCCAGGTAGCTGCCCAGGGGTGTTTTGAACGGGTTTCTGTTATTGGCAAGCAGCCAGCGTGTGGATCGGCAGGGAGTTTGTTTCTCCCCCGGCAGATCTGTTCTGCGAAGCCAGGACAACGGGCCCTTTTATTTTCAGCCCGCAGATCTGAGTCCGAAATCGAATCCTGTCATGTTTTCCATAACGAGTGTGAACTGATTCCTCGGGGCACTCCAGTCGCACCGCTTTAGAAAGCAGCTGCCGTTAGACACTCATGAGGCGCCTGGTTTCTCGCCAAAATCCCTCCAAGCGCAGCTTGAGACCCCTCTGCGAACGGTTCGAAACGAAGGATGCGCCCCAGCGTGGAGGCAACAATTCGGATCGGTGTGTCGGATATTTAAAGAGTAGATTGGACCGGTATGTTCTGAACCGATCCAGTAAAAGGTCCAGCAAATGACTGGGAACCCCGACTTCCCGTGTAATGTATGGCCGAGCCTTTCCCACAGACAGAACAAGCCACAGCTCGGCGGGGAGAGAGGGTCACAAACCGCCCTGCGCTCCCGCTCTGGGCGCCCCACACTCCCGCTCCATTGAATCCATTGGGTAGATGAGCGAGGGTGTCGCATCATAATCCGCTCTGCGGGTCCTTCTCGCGATCAGTCGGCTTCTCTGCCTGACGCTGAGTGCTTAGGCCTCACGCCGGGCGAGATCTCCCGGCAGGAGCCCTGAACGCGTTCATCCTGCTTCCCTCAACTGCCCGCTCGGCCCGAGCAGCCGCTGCTCTCAGCCCAGCGCGGCCAGGCCCCCAGAGGAATGTGTGTTAAGGTGACACTCAAGAGATGGCGGGAGATCTCCCACTCAGCGCCTCCTGGCCGGCCTCCTTTGTCTACACTGATCTCAACCTGCTAAGCGCATCCACAGCCCGGGGCGCGATCAAAGAATCCCACGCGGGGAGCCACCCAGATCCAGCCCAGGGCGCTCGGAGTGACTCTTATCCTGCCTCGATCCCACTGGCCAACCGCTTGTTTCCGGGTCAGAGCAGCCAACTTGAGGCGACGGAGACTTCTCCGGCGCTAACAGAGCAAAGCCCCCGAAACTGCAGCGTGGACTCGGGTTGCTCTGCGCAGGGAAACCTCAGGACAACCTGCGGGCTGCTTCTGCAGAGTGGAAGCTTGTTGCACGTCATTTCAAAAGGAGCGGAAAAGTGAATGCTCCAGAGGCCAGAAGGAAAGAAGGAGAATTAAGAGAGGAGTGAATCAAAGAGATAGCGGTGTTAGTCTGGAATAGCAGAGGTAACAAAGAGTCCTGTGGCACCTTAAAGACTAACTAAAGTGTTGAAGCATAAGCTTTCGTGGGCTAATGCCCACTTAGTTGGATGCAAGCAGTGAAAGTGTCCAGGGGCAGGTATAGATAAGTAGGCAAGAACCAGGTAGGAGGTAACAAGGTTAGTCCAATCAGCCTGAACCAGCTTGTTATCTCAAATCAGGGAGGGTGAGGTATTCCTCTAGCAGCTGAATTGGAGGTGTGAACTGGGAGAGAGGAGAAGCTGTTTTTGTAATTAGAGAAGGAGTGGAAGAGAGAAGGCGGGAGAGGGTAAAGAGGAAATGGGAGGTTTTGGTTTTTTTTTAACCCTAAATGGCATAAATGCACCAGGCGGGAACCAGCTCTTTGGGGCAAAGTTTGGGAGAAGTTCTGGAGTTTTTATCCGGGAGCCACTAGGTGGCAGGTGTTGCTATTAAACCCGGATTAGTGGGAAATGTAATTAGTTTGGGTTACCCAGGCTTATCTCCGAGAGCCGGCAACCTAACCCCCGCCTCGGACGTGCCCCGTTACATCGCTGCATTCATTAACGAGTAGACTGGGCATTCGCGCCGCTTTCCGAGACCGAAAGGGACAAGGAAGAGAATGACTCTTCCAGGCCTTCCCCGTAAGACACACACTTCGAATCGGCTGCGTCGCCTTCTCGTTCACTGCGGATCGGATCCTGCCGCGATGTGAATCCAGCCTGAGAAATACTTCGAAACCCTCCGCCCTGCAGGGCCCTTCCCCAGTGTCTCTCGTTCTGTCTCTGGCGACCCGCTTGCCGGGGGCCGAATTGATTTGACTCGCCCTCGCCCTGTTCGATGGGACTCCAACAACACGCGGGATGGAGCGAGCGGCCCGTCAAAGGGCGGGGCAGGGTTGTTGTTGCTGATCCATTAATGACTTTCTGACCCTGAAATGCACCGTTTGCATCGTTCTCCAGCCTTCCCTACCGCGGCTGCCCTGCAAAGCTCAACGCGACCCCCCCTCTCTCCTCCTGCCCCCGCCCCGGCCGGGCACCCCCGTGCCCCTCTCCTCCCCCCATGTCCTCACTGGCAGGGACACCCCCCGCAGACACAGGCGTGCGCCGCACGGGCTGGTGTCGCCAACCAACAATCGTGCCCCTAAACCAATGCACACAGCCCGCCTCCCCCACCCGCCAGCTCAGACCCGCCCCGCCAGGTGATCCCATCGCACCCAGAGCCCCAGCAGCAAACTCCCCGCCACCTGCCCCCTCACTCGCCCGGGGACTCCTGGGGGCGCGGGCAGCAGCCCCAGACCCCGCGCGCCGGACAGACGCAAGCGGCGAGGCAGGGGCTCCCCGCGACAGATTTCGCTAATTGAACTGTTACGGATCAGCCCCAGACCCGTTAGGAAACACATTGCCACGCTTCACTTCTTAACGCGTTAACGACACGGCTAACGGCTGGCGGGGGCTTGGCGAGCCAGCTGGGGAACACCCGGGTATAAAAATAATCCAACAAAGGCGGTGGGGCGGGGGGACAAGGAGAGAGACACGCGAGAGGAAAAGCTAAACCCGGGAATTAAACTCGTGTCGATGTGGAGAAACACCAGACATTGCTTGGTAGGCGCCGAGAGGGGCATTGGGTGCAAACTCCAGCGTTATTTCCAAAGGGTTTTAATAAAGACGAGGCAGGTGCCCAGAAGTTCTGAAAGTTTCTAGTTAGGAACCAGAGCTCCCTCGCTTCCCAAACCGTGCCAGGACTTAAAAGAAGTGGTCAGATCTAAGGAGGAGCTCTCTTGAAATGATGTTGCGGGCACGTTATTTTAAGAGCAGCGAGCTAACAAAAATACCCCGTAAATAAGAACAGGTGCATCTTTAGGGCAACACAGAAGCCTCGTCGTGCCAAAGGGTTGCTCTTGTGTGCGGGGTTTTAAAGGAGGGAATATTTGAAAACAAAAGTAGCGGACTGTGTGGAGCTACCCACGCGGTGACTTCTGCTAACTTCGCTGTCCGGTCGCAGCGTTTCTAGTCACATCTGTTCCTTTGTCAACCCCCGGACACAAAAACTGGGCTGGCTAAAAATCACTTTCCCGTACTGAAGTAAGCGGAGAAAAGACCGAAATCAGGCAGAGCGGGGCTCCTCAGGAATGGTTTTAGACTTCAATGACCCCCGCCCCGACCATATGCCGTTCACTGCCCTGAAATGTGTGTGTCCGGGGAGCAGTGGGACTCGCCCAGACCAGAGATAAGTGGTTAAGTAAGTGCGGGAAGAGTTGCATTGTGCCTGGTGAGTGTTTACATTGGGGTGGAGTGGGGGAGAGAAATACCGATGTGTTTGTAAAACCTATTAAAACTCCCGAGCGGCAGAGCCCGGTGGAGTGAGCGCTTTTAGGGCTATTCCTTTCATAATGTTATTGTTATGCCGGGACTAGGGTTTGTTTGGTCTATTTCCCCCCCAACAGCTGTTCCTACCGCTGGCATTGTTACATTTGATTCTAGATTTGACAAAGGTCTCTCTCTTTCTCCCTCCTGTCTCTCTGGGTCTCTCCTCCGAGCAAACGCCATTGGCTGGCGTTGCAAAAGAGCGTGTCTGAGTCAGTTTCATTGAGCGGAATTAGCCGGAATGACATCAGTTTCCCAGCCCCCTGGCAGCACTTTGCTTATTGGTGCAGCGGCCCCTCCAGGACAATAACATTGTTCTTCGCCGGCGCTGCTTGCCGCTGTGCCTATAAAAACACCATCGAGTCGCCAAAAGGTGCTTATTATTATTGTGATCCTTGACAACCACCAGCGGCGCTGGAGAGGGTCCGGCCAGCCACAGGGATCACTCTGCAAACAGTAAGTTCCCAAACAAATCCACTCCCTGGCTCCTGGGGGGCGGCGGCAGCTAACTTCATCCGGGAGGCGTCCGCCAGCCTCCCCAGTAGCCCTGACCCACTAACCCGAAACAAATAAATGGGGATGAACAGACCCCCCCCCCCAAGGGAGCTGTGCGCCCGGCCGGTTCTGTCTCCGATTCTCACCGCTGTGGGCTCCTCGCGGGCGCCGATCCGGATTGAAACGAACCCCTCCATTCGCCCAGGATAGTGGAGGGAGGGAGGTGACAGATGCGGGGGCAGACGAAGGGCGGGGGGGGGGGGTTGTGTCTACACAAATACTGAGGTGGTTAGGAAGGTCTCCCCGAGAAAATGATTCATTTTCCCCCAGTCCTCCCCGACACCCACCAGCAGCGACTCCCGTCACTTAACCTTTTTGTAGCGTTTTTTCCGGTCGTGGGGCGCAATGTGTGACCCTTCGGAAATCAGTCGCGCAAGAGTGGTAGATTCAAGAACAGGTCTCGCTGTTTGGCGGGCGGAGGGGCAGGGTGGAGATCCAGGGGGTTGCTGGTGACGGGGAGTGACTGGAAGGTATCCCGGTGACAAGTCTCTAGTGGCGTCCTGGCCCTGAGGTGGGGCCCGGGGGACCTAGGGGAGGAGAGGAGGCGAGGTCGGGAAGTTCCCCGGGAGACGGGGGGGGAAGGACGCGTTTGCTTCTGGCGCGGGAGTTGGAGAGTAGCCCGGGAGCCGCGATCGGACTGGGGAGTTCGCGGCTGCTGAACTTGGAGGCGTGTGGCCGCGGGAGCGGGGGGTCGCGGGTCGCCCAGGAAGGATCGGCACGGCCGGGGACTGGGTGGGAGCGGCCGGGCAGTGGCCTGGGGTGGCCGGTAGCCGGGCGCTGCCCGGAGCGTTCGCTCAAGCGGAGGCCGCCGCGCAGTTTCCCGCCCCGTTGATGTGGGGTCCCCTCTCTGGTTTCTCCTCCTCGCAGGCGGCCTGGTGCGCGGCGCTGCCCCCTCGCCGGGGACATGGACTCCGACGCCAGCCTGGTATCCAGCAGACCGTCCTCCCCGGAGCCCGATGACCTCTTCCTCTCGGCCAGGAATAAAGGCAGCGGCGGGGGCTTCTCGGGGGGCACGGTGTCCAGCTCCACCCAGAGCGACTCCCCTCCGGAGCTGAGCGCCGAGCTGCGCAGCGCCATGAGCGCGGCCGGGGTGGTGGTGGTGGACAAGCTGGGCTTCAAGTCTTCCTCCTCCTCCTCCTCCTCCTCCTCGTCCTCCTCCTCCTCCAAGAAGGACAAGAAGCAGATGACGGAGCCCGAGCTGCAGCAGCTGCGGCTGAAGATCAACAGCCGGGAGCGCAAGCGGATGCACGACCTGAACATCGCCATGGACGGGCTGCGGGAGGTGATGCCCTACGCGCACGGGCCCTCGGTGCGCAAGCTCTCCAAGATCGCCACGCTGCTGCTGGCGCGCAACTACATCCTCATGCTCACCAACTCGCTGGAGGAGATGAAGCGCCTGGTCAGCGAGATCTACGGCGGCCACCACGCCGGCTTCCACCCCTCCGCCTGCCCGGGGGGCATGGCCGCCCACTCCGCCCCGCTCCCCGGCCACCCCGGCCACCCCGCTTCCCACCCCGTGCACCACCCCATCCTGCCCCCCGCGGCCGTCTCCAGCGCCTCCTTGCCCGGCTCCGGCCTCTCCGCGGTCAGCTCCATCCGACCCCCGCACGGGCTCCTCAAGTCGCCTTCGGCCGCCGCCGCCTCGGCCCCGCTGGGCAGCAGCTTCCAGCACTGGGGCGGGATGCCCTGCCCGTGCAGTATGTGCCAGGTGCCCGCTCCGCCTCACCACCACGTCTCCAGCATGAGCACAGCCAGCCTGCCCAGATTAACCACCGACACCAAATGAACCCGCGGGGGACCCGCCGCCGGCGGGGCAGGGGCAGGGGAGAGAGTCTGCCGCAGCGAGGTGGGGAATGGGGGGGGGCGCCTCCAGCTTCAAGCCCCGAGGAAACGCGGGCACATTTCTGGGACACAGACTCTACGGGGGCCTCCCTCAAAAGCCCGGGCACAGCTAAGGACTCCCACGGACATACCGGCCTCGGCCAAGTTTTGTTAACCACCCCTCCCGACCCCCACCGCTCACTCCAGGTTGGTCCCGAGGCCACCCGGGGCACCTTGGGGCACGTTCCGTGCTGAGCTAGACCGAGGACACTCACGCCCTGAAGCCCATCAGTGAGAAAGCTGAACAACAAAACTCTTCCTCTTCCTGCAAACGACTCCACGCAGAAGTGCTCCGCTCTCCTCCATCACTTCCAGCAGGGAAAGGGGGCCCGCGTTACGTACAGTACTTGATGTTTTGTCCAATCTCAAGAGCAATTGTGTAAACCCACAGAGCAGTTTGAAATGAGCATCTGTGCATCTTTTGTAACTTTTATAGGAGTTGAAAATAGCTAGAGACTCTTCTCCGCACGTGAAGTAACCAAAATGACATAGGGTTTTTTGTTTGTTTTTCTCTCTTCTTTTTACATATTCCCTTCAACATTTTCTGGTTCATATCACAAGACACCTAAAGGGGTTATTCTGAGCACCCGCCTGGTCGCTTCCTACCAACATAATTTACAAGAATGGAGGCTTGTGATGTAAATGTAGCCTGCAAAGTTTTCTGGGGGTTGGAATTGTAAATATACTGTCCAATGATGATGTAAGTTCGTTATGCCTGAGCTTTCTGTTTGTGCACTTGTACTGGAAACCTTATGAATGGTAAAGGATTTTTTGTTCTGTTTTAGTGTATAACACGTTTTTCTTTTCTGCCACCATTAACAAAGTTACAAGACTCTTTAATGTGCTTTCTATGTAGGAACTCCACACTGCCTGTGTTGCAATACTGAGAACTTGTTGGGCTTATTTCTGAAATAACAATTTTTTCCTATTACTGCCCCTTGCAGAGATTTTATCATCTGTTTATTTTTGTAAAAAAAAGTTGCTAAATAATATTTATTACTTGTTTGGTTGCAAAAACAAACTGAGTGATCCACTGTTGAGATTTTAAATAAAAACATTTTAAGTAAATTGCTTTTTTCCATTCTTTTATATTTTGGAAAGTCTAGTGGGTGAAGTTCGGGGTAAAGAAGAACAAGACACATTTACCTTCAGAAATATTAACATGGTTAAATAGACTAAAATTGGACCGAAAAGACTTTAGAACATTTTAAAGATAATATTTCCAGCCTTTTTTCCTAACAGTCTTACAAGGCTGCAATTGAAACTCTTTCCCCATTAGTTCTGTAACTGGCAAAATTATTGATCAATTAACCTAGTTTATGAGGTCCAAAATTTTAAGATTTTCTTAAACAAAATTCAGCATCCAGCAAAGATAAAGAATTGCTTATGAGAAGGAAATATTAAACGCAGGTTGGGGTTGCATGTTCATTGTTTAAATAGTTCAAAATAGGAGACTTGAAACAAAAATGAAAATGAAATGATTTGGGGGACCCCCCCTTTCAACGTCACTGTGTATCTATGTATTTGCCTATTTTAAACAATCCTGTATGGAGCTATTCAGACAATACAATATAGTACAGCAAAATTTTAATTCTCCTGCGCTTTAAACCTCCATCTCTAAAAAAGGCAAATGGTTTAATTGATTTAAAGGGCAGATATGCGGAGATGGTTTGCACTGAAAGGTGCCTTATTTCTTCACTTTTAAAAAAATAACTCCCCTTCTTACCAAAAAAAAAGGCAAATACACATTTTAAATAAGCAATTTTGCTTTGATTGTTAATATACTTAAACATTCTGACACCACACCTTGGGTTCGATTCTACTCCCGTTGAAAGAAATAACAGCACTCCATCTGCCTCCACAGGAGAAGGATCCGGCCTTCATTTTCCTATTTCACACAACTTCGCTTAACTTTCTAGTTGTTCCTGTACTTCCCCCCACAATAACACGCTTTTCTATTGAATAGTGCAGAGAGACACTCTAGGAATAGTATTTCTACACACACACACACACACACACACACACACACACACACACACACACACACACACACACACACACACATATATATTCTTGCTCCTACTGGTAAAAATACTTCAGTGGATCCCAATCCTGAGCTTTTTAATTCAGGCGAAACTTTATGGACTTTAGCCCTAAGGTGCACAGCATCTGGCCGGCTAGTCCTGTCTCTTTTCCGGGAACATTAAAAAAACACACACACACACACACACACACTTAAAATTCCTGGTCTTGACCCCAAGATATCCCACAAGGTATTTTTGTGCCCACAAAACCTGCCAGGGCATGGAAGTGAATTGATTCACGGTATGACTATTTTCAGGCAATACCCAAAGCAGATTTCGGCGTGTGCTTGGGGATCTGAGGTTTAGCTCGCGTGAGAATCCTGCAGCTTTCGAAGTATTCGACCCAGGGGAAGGCTCCTTCCACACCGGGCATTTAGGTTGGTTCGGGGCATTGCGCTGAGTTCCACTACAGCGCAGCCCTCTTCCAACTCTCACGGGCGGGGCTCATTTTGCTTACTTCGTGCAGACAAATCACAGCCATTAATATTATCCCCCTCTTAATGCACCCCCGCTTGGGCACCTAGTAGCCTTGGTTAGGCCCGAACACGCTTAAAAGAAGCTGAAGCAGGAGCCAAGCAGCGGGGTTGAAGATGACCAAATAGAAGAGGCTACACCGAGATCTAGCACTGTAGAAAGCAGATCGCCTTGCGAAGCTGGCGGAGGAACTGCGCATTCATTTTTTCGGTCTGGGGGGGGGGGTCTCTGATGAAGAGCACAGAGTCCGAGGAACGTGCTGAATTATTTGCCAGCAGGTCTTTTCGGGCTCTTCTGATACGATCCCCGCTCTCAGGGTAGCTAAACAATACGGGGATTTTCCGATTTCACTTTTCCAGACAAACCGCTTTCTCCCGGCCTCAGGGAGCGAGGAATGGGACCAAAACCCAGTCTGTGGAGCAGAGACGAGAGACGTGAACTCATGTGAGGGGCTAAACGTCTCACGCGCCAATAAATCCAGGCAGCCGTGCAGATGTAATGGAGACTGAGACAGAGAGAGTTTGAAACTTCTCTGTTCATGTGTCAGGGTGACCAGACAGCAAGTGTGGAAAATCGGGGAGGGGGTAATAGGGGCCTATAGAAGAAAAAGACCAACAGATTGGGACTGTCCCTATAGAATCGGGACACAAACTCCACGTGAAGGCTGCACCCGCTGGGAAACGTGAGCCGCTAGCGCTTTTTAAACCCCATCCCGAGAACAGGCTGCATTGCGTGAAGCTAGTCTCTGCCCCTACAATTAAAAAGCGAGGGGCCAGATCCTGCTCCCCACTGGAGACCACTGCTTAGGGCCAGGTAGTGAGAAACTGGCCTAGCAAGAGAAGGCCACGAAGGTCCAACCGGGGCTCCAGGACCAGAGAGGGAATATTAGCAACTGCGATTGGCGAGCGCTCTTTCCTGTGCTCATTAGGACTCTGACCGGGATTCCTCGGAACTGCGGATACAGACTCGACCACAGACTGGCCTGGCGAAGCCCGTCTCGCGGGGCATGGGATTTCCCAAGTCCCCCTAGCCGAGTCTCCCGAGGGAACAGTCCTCAAGAGGCCCGGAGATCCACTCCCCCTGCCCCCGAATTGGGGTGCTTCCTTTCCCCGTGCAACCGGAGGCTCTTTCGCCTGTGAATGTGGCGCATCCGCGGGGATTTCCCGTGCGCAAGACCAAGGTGCCCGCTATAGACAGCGAAGAACTAGCGAGTTTCGGCGACAGCGACACACACGTGGCCTGTACCCCGCCTCGCTCCCCCACCTGGGTTAGCCCGGGGCACCTTCTCCCGCCCACAAGTGTACCGGAGAAAGGCGTTTTCCCTGGTCTCGTCTCAGGGCAGGGCTTGGGGAGGGTTTTCCTTAAATAGCCCCCGGCGCTCGGGCTCTCATGAGGCAAAGGTGGAATTTGATCTCGTATATCCTGGCCTTACAGCAGAATGGTCACATCCAACCTGAAGCAGTATTTTCCTCAATAAGCATCCCCCCTATTAGTAGAGATTAAAAAACCAATACAATGAACGAGTCATTGAGAATAGGCTTTACAGCTACCTCATTAGGTTGCACCCCATGAATAGGTTATAGATAGTAGTAACTCAGCTAAATCAACAGCGAAAAAACATGTCGCTCCTTGTAAAAGCCAGCGCCTCTTCCCCGAAAATCAATAGGACCGGTGAGGCACCGTGGGTTCTAGTCCCGCTGTCCCACAATTCCCCTCTCTGTAAAAATGAAAGCAATGAGATCGCCTTTGTAAAGCGTTTTGGGGTGAAAAGAACTGGGTGAGAATAAGTGTCGACACAGGAAGAGGAATGTTCTTCTAGTCAATCAAAAATACTTACTGGCCCTCAAGACTTTCAGAAGGCGCACGCTAGTCCTTCCATGAGATTGAATTGTTACAAACGGAACCAGCCCAGTGAAACCTGGATTTACAAGATCAGCGGTATCTTTGGAGGAACAAATATAGGAGCAGTGACAGAACGTCACGTTTAAGAAGCAGGTCGCTCTACCACACACCCAATCCACACGAGGGGGAAATCCGGTTTTAGCGTCTGAGTTATCTTGATCTTGTGGAAGAGGTCGTAAGAGTTTGTACACTAGATCAAACGGCAAGGGAACACTTGTAATCGAATCGCAGCACGTATAAAGAGCATTATCCTGGGCCCATCCCCGATGGGGCAGTGACAGTTTTTTTGGATCCCGACCATGACCATGGAGCTGGTTCGTTTCTCCTTGACGTGGTGACTTCACTTTACACAGATCGGGTGGGGAAGGACGGAACTAAACCAAAGTATTTGTGCATCTACATGACCAGAAAGGTATCTAGAATTGCACCCTCTTTGCGCCAACCTGCATACACCGAACTGAACCTACACACGGGAGGAATCATTGGAGGCAGGATCCCATACCGAGGGAGGAGACGCTGATTTGGAGGTCCCTATGCTTCTGCTAGGGAACTCCTCCGCCTCACCCCCTTCTAGAAGGGCCCGGAATTCAGGAAGTGAAGGCATCTTCCCTGGCTCTGCTCCTGCCATCTTTATCCCGCCGAACAAACCTACTTATTCTATGAAAGGGCTGCAGGATCGGGCTCCGTGCTGCAATAGCTGGGCACCCCCGGGAGCGATGTCCAGGAGGAAGGACGCCCTGCTGTAGTTTACAGGCTGGGAAGTGAGTTAGGAAGCCTCTTGTCACTGATTCCTTGTGTGGTATTTAGCCGGCCCTCCCCTGCTCCCGTTTCCCCCGTCTGTACTATGGGATAATATTTCTCTAGTGGTGGGCTGTTATGAGGCGGACTTAACGGCTGTGGGACGATCCGCGTCCAGGCGGCATGGCGCCAGGTGCAATGTACAGCGTTATAACAGAACCAGGGGAAAGAGTGGAGCCAATCAGAGAGAGAGAAAACCCCGCGTCCTTCCTGAACACCATCCGCAGCAACGTCTGGAGCGGAGACACCGGCGGGATGTTCCTGTTCTTCCCCCCTTCACCGCACTCCCACAAGACTAGCCCACAGATCCAGCTCCCAGCTGTTCAGTGACTCTTCCCGGCGCGGTGTCCCCGCGTTGCCTTTCACTTTACCTGCCAATGAAATTAGCTGATTTCTTTTTATCCCCAATCCCATCAACCCTATGCTACGCCCATATGTTCCCCTGCTGGCTCGGCACGGGCGAATGCCCCACAGGGCTCCGCTTATTACATTTACTGTAGATTAAGCCAATGCTTGGTTCATCTAGAGTTACAGAGTTGGCGGTAGTGGTGGGATTGGCCATATGCTTCTCTATATACACCAGGATAGATTTACTTTACATCACACCCCCCCACACACACACACACACATGTGTACGGCAACATTTCAACCCCGAGAACAGTGGCACTTAAACGAGGGGTACTCAGAGGTCTTCCGGGGATACCTCAACTCAGCTAGACAGTTGCCTAGTTTTACAACAGGCTACATAAGCAGGCTACAGCACTAATCGAGTCGGTACAAACTAAATCTCATACAGACAATGCTCTATATACTACTACATACTGAAAAGGAAGTACAATATTGATGTCCCAGTTGCTGTATGTTATAATGAGATGGGGAAAAGGAGAAAGTCCGCCATTTTTCAGTACTAATGAGCTGTGCCACCTTTGTATTTTTATGCCTGATTTGTTAAGGAGATAGTTAAAGATGGGGTGGAACTTGGGGTGCACAGACAAATCAGACTCCGGAAAGGGGGACAGTCGTCTGGCAAGTTGGAGAGCCACTGCGCTAGAAAGGCGAGGAAGGAAGAGAAGACCGAGCGACAGAAGTTAGAGATGTACAAAGTAGGTAACCATAGGCTGGGGCAAGTCACCAATACCCTACTGGGCCCCTTCCTGCGTTTCCGGCTCTCCCCAATCGCCGTTGGTTAAATGGGAGTACAAGCCGTGCAGGATCGGGCCCCGGGATTTCAGGGTCATTCTAAAGCCAAAGCTCCACGAAACCAAGGGAAATACCCCCTTGCCGTGGACTGCAGTGGGGTTTCGATCAGGCCTGGAGATGGTTCCCAGCCAATTGGATCAAATTATCTCCCTTTTCTCAGACCTGCTACCTAACGGGTCAGGGAAAGAGAATGTCAGTCCAGGGAGGAATGTATCCAAACACATTTGCGTGTTTGCTGCTGTTGTTTCTGTTTCTTCTTTCGCCTTTTCATACCATTGCCCCGTGCTCCAGAGCATTAGAGGATTAGCTCACCTAGAACTAAGTTTCATGTATCCAGAAAGCTAAGGCCTGTGGCTGGATCGTGCGGTCTCTGTTTGGGTTCTCAACTGCTCTCCAAGATGCGACCCACAGTTTTCTGGAAATTGTAGCTGTAAAGGCTTTGAAAAGCCCCTGACCGGTCCCCCTCCTCCCCACACTCATCCGTTCCTTGGGAGCAAAGTGGGGGGATTTTGCTGAAAGATCCACGGTACGACAGGGCGGAGAAGGATATGGAGCACCAGGGTGACCCTTATGACCCCATCCTGCAAACACGTAGGTACCCGCGGCTGAGCAGATCTCCTGGGTGAAATCTTGGCCCTCTTTAAAAGTCAACGGCGAAATTCGCACTGGCTTTAATAGAGGCCGGATGTCACCCCTTGACTGCCGTAGGTTATGCACTGAGTCAACTTTTGCAGAACCCAGGAGTTGGTCCCAATTTTAATGGCTAAATCTACGGGGATCCGCCTATGTATTCCAGTGTATGTAGTTAATGTGATGGAAAGTACAATATGTAGTTCTCAGCTTTTAATTTTTCTAGTAGCAACAGAGCATCCGCCACTGCACAAAACTCTGGTTTCCTTTCCCCATTTCATTTCATTCCATTCAGCAGGAAGGCGTCTCAAAACCGAATGTCAGACACGATCCACGTGTGCGTCCTTTCCAGGGCTCACAATGGTCTCGTGCATGAGTTGGCATCAATTCTGCAGGCCTCAGTTTCCCCGAATGTCCGTTTTAAGGATGAAGACAGAACGGGGCCAAGCCCCGCGTCCTTTACTCAGGGGAGTGCGGCAAGTTAATTGGACAACTCACAGGAGCCAGAGTGGCTCCTAACTTTCTGTTTCCAGAAGCCCCCCGAATGGCCCCGTTCCTCGCTCTTTCCCATTAGCTTCACTTGAGAAAAAGCTGCAGGGTCTGTCCCAAAGCTGCTCCTTCGGGCCGGAGGGAAGCGGACACCTTTGCCTGTTCCCAGAGCCTGTTGGGGACACGCCTCACAAATAAGAGGACCAGCGCCTCAGCTAGTGTGAATCAAAGTAGCTCCAGTGGGATCCTGCTCTCGGATCCGGCACACGAGCCCTCGGCTCCCAGCGGCAGCCCCATCTCCCTGCCATGGCGTAACCCGGGGATGCGAGGAACAGTGGCATTGCCATTCAGTTCACTTGTGATGTCTGCTCTAGCCTGGGAATAGTCACGCTGCAGCCCCCGGTATGGAGCTGATCCGAAGCCCACGGAAGGAGCCCAAAGACACCCGCGGGGACTTGAACGGGCTTTGGGGAAGTCGTTAAGAGGAAGGGGTTGAACATTTCAGTAAATTGAAACTACATCCCGTACAGCGGCCCTGGCAGACTATTCCAGCAGGGCCAATGGCAGTGACTTCTTCCAGGCGGGTGTTTGATACAAAAACACAGCTCTGCTTGTAGCGGACGAAGGATGCGGCGAGCTGGGGACTGTTGTTACACCTCGTTACTTCGGGGCTGAGTTTCCCTGATCCTTTCATCTGCCACTACAGCCCCGGAAGTGTTACAAGCTTGAGTTTGGGTCTGAATGCTGGTCCAAACACCCCCAGTATAAGCGGAGAGTCAGGCACTCTGAAGTTGTACAATCTGATCCGGAAGGAAAACCGGGGGGGGGGGGGGGGGGGATTGCTGAAGAAGTTAAACCCGGTAACGCATAAGCCTTTAATTTCCATGAGATGGTGGAAGCCCCCACACTAATCCGCTGCAAACTGTGCATTGCTGTGTTAAGGTCACACAAACCAGCCTCCATTAGATAACCAGTGTTAGAGAAATTATGGCAACCCCAGCAAATTGCTTTCTCCCCGTTAAGGCGGATCGTATTTCTCCTCTGCGTTGGCTGACAAGGCGCGAGGTTTATTGAAGAAGGGTCAGATTATCCGGGCCAAGTTACACGTTCATATGTGCTGGGGCGGGGGCGGTGAACTGCAGGGGGAAATCTCCAGCAGAATCAAGCACGACTACAAATCCGACGGCGTTGAGAACAATCATCTGTGCCTAGATTTCCCCGCTAGAATCTCCGAGTTATCCCTCCACATCGGGATGGTTTCGAAGGGCACAGACGAGGCGCAGGCCGGAAATCGGGGAGTTGTAGTTCTACTTCCCAGAAAAGGTGCCTGGGCAGCGGTTTCCTTTGAGGCTTTGCAGCCAACGGGATTGGTTGCGCTGTACATTTCTGATCATTATCGGGCGAAATCGAGTCACTGAAGCCACGCACCTGCCTTTAAAACGTGCTGGAGAGCAAGAGAAGATTCCAGGTTCCAGAGTAACAGACCTTGAAATGAGATACAGTAAATCTGCCCTTAGATTGATTTGATTTTATTTATTTTGGTTCTCAGTGTTTTAGATCAACTTGGATCAAATGAGCTAGGGAAATGATCTACGTTTTTCGTGCTTTATGTGAGCTCCTTCGAACACCCCAAAGGTCACACAGAAGAACAGTTTCCCTACCACACATTTTGGAAGCGCTAACTCGCTGTACTACTTCCTAACAGGTTTCAGAGTAGCAGCAGTGTTCGTCTATATACAGTAGCGTCGCGGGGGGGGAGGGGGAGATCAGGGACCAGATTTCCAAAAGTGGCGCCTTTTCAACTCACGGGTGGCTGGAGCAGGGGGGAGGCGCCGAAAGTGCTCCACTTTATACATATATCTTACCTACTGTGTGGTTCATTCTATGCATCCGATGAAGTGGGTTGTAGCCTATGAAAGCTTATGCTGGAATCAATTTGTTAGTCAATGCCACAAGTATTCTTGTTCTTTTTACTTCCTAACAGCTTCCCAGGGAATGCCACCAAAATTCACCCAGGTGACAACGCAGGAGTGACAGAACAGGAGTAGTGTTAAAAGCAGGATTCTCGGTGGACCCCTACTTCCAAACTGATGACACACGAAGCGGTGGCCCGTGTTCACTCTTGTCGTAGGATACCATATCGTAATAAGTTCCCGACTTGTCTAATGGTGCGTTGTGAAGGGAGCTCAAAGACGCCACTTCCGATCTCTAACAATCTTAATTATGAGTGGAGCCAGAGCCTCCCAAAGGAGACAAATTTAGGGGAATTAATACAACGTGCACCATATAATAACCAAAGCACATATATGTAACCATCCGACTAAATCGGGTCGTTACATGAAACTTCGAATGGATCTAAACGCCTCGCTTTCGATGGACTATTGGTTCCGGGCACAAGGTGAGTTTTGTGCTTAAAGGGTGTGTGCTCTGATTGGGTGAGTGTATCCAGTCCGACCCAGACGACAGGCCAATGAGAGTTGGGAAAGTGGTGGCCGGAGGTGCGTTGGGATTCCAAAGTTGCCCCGGAGGAACCTACTGAGGACGGCGGGTCGGTCTGTTGAGTAGACAGGCAGGAAATGATTTGGAATGAAAACTTGCTGCATGGAGGCAGGGACAGAGGCGTGCCCAGCTGGGGGAGATGAGATCAGCTCTCCAACCCGCAGCTCGGAAAGGTAGCAAGGCTGCAAGCGGCCTCTCTCCAATTAGGAGCATCGTCGCTTATGCTCTGGTTGCCATCCTGTGAGTAAACCAGAGCTCAGGATATTAATACCGACCGCCTTCGGGGGTTCTGACTTTTGCTGCCCGAAGCCGGCTCCCTCTCTGTCAGAAGCTGCAGTTCAAATACAAATGTCCGGAAGGACACACTGACGGTCTACCAGCCCCTGTCACTGAGCCGCACGTAGTTAGAGGCTGCTCATCACAATCCTGGCAGTCCTGGTTTGTCTGAGACCACCATCTTCAAAGTCAGACCGCATTGGTTTGAGTCCTGGAATAAAAGAGTCCAGTCCATACAAAACCCCTCCCCCTCCAGGCGTATACAAAGACTGAATTTTGTTAACTGCACCAGAATCTGGCGCCTTCCTCTCAGTAAACTCACAGTCCAGATATTTATCTTCCACTACAACAGTGCAGTACCTTTCTTTCGGCTTGCCATAGATCTATCAGTCTTCGCCGATGCGCTGGGTGTCTCTATCAACCGCAAGAACTGCTCGTTTTATATTAGCAAAAAATAGGGTTTTACAACGATAACTACGCGGGATTTTTAAAACGCACGTTTTATTTTCCTTTTCCATGATGAGCGGACTTCGGAAAGTCTCGTCTTAACAAGTCTCATTATATAAAGCTATCCTGCTCTCACTCATCCAGGGAATTGTGTCAGAGAAGCCCGCCAACTAAAACCACCAGCCGCAACTAAAACCAGATTTCTTCTGCATTCTGCCTCAGTTGTAAACACAAAGGTTTCCATCGCTAAAGGGGGGGGGGGTCTGGTTTCGCAGAGATGTGTGTATTGGGGGGTGGGGTGTTAACAGGAGACAAATCCCATTTCCTCTCGGACAGTTGAGAATTAGATAGCTGATCCCTCGCCGCCCGCAGTTTCAATGAGACAAGACAGGGAGACTTCCTGGCCTAGAACTGCAGGTTACAGCTGCCGGGTTTTACCCCAGAGGTGGCTGTACCGCTCCTGCAGCCTCTCCCCGGTTAAGAACAATTAGAGTGATGACCAGAGAGCAAATGTGAGAAATCGGGACAGAGGGTTGGGGCTAATAGGAGCCTAGATAAGAAAAGGATCCTAACATCGGGACTGTCCCTATAAAATCGGGACATCTGGTCACCCCAGAGTTGGTCAAGATGCTTCACAAAGGCTGGGAGTTGTTTCCCCCTGAGAAAATGACCTTTTTTACAAATATCAAACTTTTCATATAAACTGCTGACATTTTTTTAAAAATCCGAGTTTTGTGATTGTTCCTGCAATGTTTTTATAGGAATTTGTATTCCTACCTTTACCAAAATCATTTGAATTGTTCACTTAAAAAAAAGCCCAACACATTTTCTCACTAAAAAACTATTTCCCCACAAAACCAATTGAGGTAAAAACGTAACGGAAAGCCTTGGAAACAGAACACAGACCCATTTCAAAACCCGATTACGTTATTAGAATTCGGAGTGACACGGTTTCCCCATCTTTTTGAGCCGATCTGACTGCACTCATGGTGATCGAGATGTAGCTCAGAGCGGCATGAGCATTCGTCAACCAATCAGCAGCTTCCTCCAGAATCTCCCCGTCTATATCTTATATCAAAATAGCAGCAGACCCTTTCTAAGCAAGATACCCACTCCCCCCCCCACCCCCCCATAACCAGGCTTATCACGACGTGCATGGGTCTGGCGCTGTTGGTTGGGAGCGTGAAATCGCGATCAGATAACATTACTGCACTTCATAGAGCTTAAAAAGTAACATTCCCCTCGCCGAGGTCAATACAAGTCACCTTAAGTCAGTACACTCGGGAATCAAGACCTCAAGCCATTGCAGTCACTTGAAGATTAAAGGGAATTAAAGTTGGATACTTCTGCTTTAATCCATTTTGCCAATCCAGAGCAAGAGGAACTAGCTAACTAGACAGTGATAAACAATCCATCGGCTGTGCTCACCTGAAGAATCTAAAATGTCTTCCCCAGCATGAAGCAGGCTTTTCCATTGATCAGTGATATGAATACAGTAAGTGCACTAAGTACTGTACACACATGTGCAGGTAATGGGAAGATTCTGATTTGGGGGTCTGTCGAAACAGTGGCTTGATGCAAAACCCATCCCTTTCCTTTTGGTTAACTCTGCCACATTCACTCCATAGAGAATAAGATGAGGAAGACTTTGTAGCACCTTAGAGACTAACCAGTTTATTTCAGCATAAGCTTTGGTGGGCTATAGCCCACTTCATCGGATGCTATAGCCCAGGGAAGCTTATGCTGAAATAAACTGGTTAGTCTCTAAGGTGCTACAAAGTCTTCCTCGTCTTATTTACGGATACAGACTAACAGGGCTGCTAATCTTAATCCATAGAGAATGATATTCAGGCAGAGCACGCTGCTAATGTGCTCATGCATTTCTGTCTGCAACAGATGGTTGCGAGAATCCATCCTAACACTGCGGGCTAAGCGGGGCTCAGAGAGCAGTGCTGCGGCGTCTAAAGTTTCAAACGAGTCCGTCAAACCCTTTTTTCTTGTTTTCTTTTGCTAGCAACGGGGAAGTTGGTTGCCCCGAGGGACGCCTGACAATGTCCACCCATACATCTGCATAGCTTGCGGCTGATTATGGGGAAACAGCTTATACGAGGCATGAAACATGGTCCAGGGCTCTCTTTCCCCTCAGTTCATTTGGTAATAAGTCTGAAGAACAAAATGTATATACACATCTTAAAGTAATATGTGTAGGAAGAACATTTGAGACTAAGGCATAGGGCAGGATAGTTAAATATATGTAAGAACCTTTAAAAAGAAAACTAGTACTGTCCTAAATAATTCACCAGTTCAAAGTGATAGGCTTAATACTACTGGCAATTTACACTGTGGTAGTTGCTTCATAGTTAGGGTTGAAAGGTTGAAGCTAACTCTCACACCCTTCTGTCCCCCCCAAGCCCCCAAGAGAAACTGATCTTCCATAAACTTTGCATGGCCCAGCTGGACCAAGGGTAGATTTTTATCTGGTAAAAATCAGTTTTAAGATTATGCTGTTCTAACAACGTCTACATATTGTTATCAATCAATAGCATTTAGTAAATGTCGGTATCTTTTAAATTAAAATATAGTTTTTGATGCTTTACTCTCTATTTCTTTAGTAATGAATCTTAAATATTTGGGATGAGATTTTCAAAGCCATCTAAAGGAATTTGGATGCCCAGTCACCTTAAAATTAATGGGATTGGATGTCCAAATCCCCTCAGATGCCTTTTAAAATATCCGCCTTATGTTTCGAATTACAATTCTTTTCCATAACCTATGCTGAGCAGAAGCTGTCAGTTACACTGTACTGGGCCATATTATGTTGTGGTTATATGCGGTACGGGCACATAGATTTTGGGTAAAAGCATTTTGTTGCCAGCCATCACAATGATGTATCATAACTTCTCCTTCGTGCCACTTTGCCCCATTTATTGCATGCAGGATTTGGAGACAGAAACTCCACATTAACCCCACCTCCCCTTTTTGAGAGCCTGATCATGTAGATGCTATAGAACGCAAACTTCTGGTGGGAGTCAATGTGATTTTCATCTGTATGAGGATCAGAGCATTGGACAGGCCATGCAATAAGAGATGCCCTACAACAAAAAGGCAGGGAAGCCACAGAACTTTGCTGCGTTGCTATGGCACAAACCATTGGATTCATTTTTCCCTGTTGCCTAACGGTCAGAAGTTGAACTCACCTCTCCATAGAAGAAAGGCTGATGTACTGGACAATTATTTTTGCTAAATAGTCTATAGGTCTATATATAATATAGTTCTATATGTAGTAAAAATAATACCCTAATAGCTTCCTCTAAACTAAAGCAACTGACACCCCCACCCACACAAAGAGAGAAGAGGTGGTGATTTTACCTTCTTACCCATCATCCCAAATATCATCTCCTTGCAGATGAGCTCTGGTAATGACATTAGGCCAGAGCATCTATAGACACTAGTACCTGCTCCCAGCTTCCTACCTCCGGAGGAGTCTTTCAGAGGCAAGTCTTCCTGGAAGTGCTGGGATGGGGAACTCCTACCCCATGGCCCAAGTTTTCAAAAGAGGCTAGGACCTGATTTTTAAGTACTCAGGAACCAGAGTTGGGGGCCAGGTTCTCAAAAGAGCACCCAGCAGCTCCCAATATGACACATGCCCAGATTTTCCAAAGAGCTCAGCAGCCAACACACAGAGCTTTTCTGAAAACGTGGCCACTTAGGTGCCTAAAGGTGGAGCTGAACTCTTTGGAAAACCTGGCCCCGATTGCTGAAAATTCCAGGCTCTATGTCCCTGGAAGGGTGTAATGCATTTTAAAATACCTGTTTAAGCCTGAAAAGGCTCCAGTGTCCTGCAGAGTTAGAAATAAGTTTAATAAAAGGAACACTCCTTAACATGTTTAAATGTTTCTGACAGTAATTACTAAAGGAAATCAATAAATATTGCAATGGGAATAAAAAGAAGGATGGCATTCAAGCTCCACACATCAAATTGTTAACTTTTCCAGACTGAAAACCTAACATGTGACTAAAGTGCTTCTATTATATGGATTACTCTTCTGAAGATGATAGGAGTTTTGCCATTGCCTTCAATGGGCTCAAGA
The DNA here is from genome assembly GCA_032164245.1 of Sternotherus odoratus. Classification (NCBI taxonomy): domain Eukaryota; kingdom Metazoa; phylum Chordata; order Testudines; family Kinosternidae; genus Sternotherus; species Sternotherus odoratus. Next base: position 162,011,775 of record JAVMKO010000001.1, read on the forward strand.
TTAGAAGTCAGAGTTTTGTAAATGCTAAATTCATTATTGGCTTGAACAAAAAGATTGAAAGAGACTAATGTGTACCTATGTATCACACAAACCTTTCTGACAATCATATGATATTCAAATGCATCTGGAGTTATGAAAAGTACAAAGTTATTACACATAAATCGATATTCTCTGTAAGCACAGAGTTCACCTCAAGCCTCCCCCACCCCAAAAGATGGATGTAAATGCAAAACAGTGTTTTTCTTTTTCATTCTTCCCTATTCTTGGTTTATCTTTAGAAGTTTTGTTCTGCCATTTATCTTCACTTGTTGGAGATGTCTTGACAAACTCCTGAGAATTAATTTCCCATCAGCCATTTGCCTTCTCTTCTTGAACTGGCAGGTCAGATCTCACCATATGCATTAAAAGGGGTTATCTGGATGGGCCACCCGGCTCCATTGTCCCTTCTTATGCATGTCCCTCTCCTAGCAGGGGACTAGTGTCATGCACATGGAGAGACCCCTAAGACAAGGGAATCAAACTCGTCTTCTAAGCAGCCTTCAACTCTCTGAGTATCATCAATCATTGTATTCCCCTGCCAAAACCAATACAATTGGATCAGGCCCAATACTCAGAGTGTTTCCTGAAATTCAGAAGTGGGCCTTTTAGTTTAATATATTCTCAGTGTTGATCCTATTAGCAGGGGGGAAAAAATCAATCAATCAATGTCACCAAACATTACCAGCCTACCGAATGATCACACTGTCAGGATTGCTTAGACTTTTATAGATGTAGAAAGCAATTGCTACATTCTGTTTTTAATAAAATATGTATATTTTTGTCTGCTTGAAAAATCATGCCCTTTCACCGATTTAGAAAGCATGGGCCAAATTCTGCTCTCAGTTACACCAATGGTATCTCATTAACTTCAACAGGGCTTTGTTGATGTAACCAAGCAGAATTTTCCCCTATATGTTTAAGGAAACATAACAGAATGTATTCTTATTACAGGAGCAAAAATTATATATACTGCATTCCAAATAAGGGAGTTAATGTAGCAAACGCTATATTAGTGCAATTAATCTACAAGTAATATATTAAGGTGCTAACTAAATTACATGGTTCTGACATTTCACTCTCAGTTTAGAAAAATCTAGAAGTGATCCTTCCTTCCACACATGCCCGTGTGCTCAGGCACATCCACACACACACATAGCCTCTATATGCTGCTCAGGTTTCTCCAGTAAAGACACAGCATTGACCATAGCTTATGGCACTATTGGTGTTCTGGACTGCTCTATATTATGGGGCAACCTATAGGCAGTCCTCAGACAGCTGTCATAAACAGGAGTTACATTGAGCATCCCAGAATCTTGACAGTGCAAAGGTACCTTGAAGCCACTTTTTCTCCTCTTCCCACTCTCCCCGCCCCTGATCTGCCCCTCCTGGAGGCACAGCCCAGAATAAAAGCTACAGACTTTTCTCAGTTCTTTAGTGGTTCTGTGGCTACTGGCACTGCAACTAGGAAAGTGGTGATGAACTGAATAGAGATGAAACAAAGAGACAGGTCCTGGTTAGGAAGACTGCAAAGGAGCTAGGTTATTGAGCCGTAGCCATGTGTAGATTCACTTAGAGTATGTGCTATATAATTTTCCTGATTAAAATATTATTTATGCATAAAAAAGTATGGTAAAAAGAAAGTTAAGGCTGCAATGTCAAGCTCTTAAAAGTTAGAAAAAGCCAGATTTTGGGTTGCCTAAGCAACCTTAATCAGCCTCCTTGTGCATATGCATTATGATATTGTCTTTCGTTACATTACACTTTTTTTTCTAGAGAACCCTGCCTCATTCAGCACAAAGGATGAACCTGCTCTGGGGATGAAGCAGGGTTCTGTAGTGCCTCTGCCTCATTTGTGGTTAGAAGGTGTGCGGCGAATTGCAGGAGACTGCAGGAAGAGAAAGAATGGCGTGGTGGTTAAGGTTAAGAACAGAGCTCTGGTGCCTTGGGTTCTACCCATCCTTCTGCCAGAGTTCCTATGGGATGCTGGGCAAATCACTTGAACCAAACTTTTAATAGAGGGTCACTAATTGTGTGTGCCTCCGTTTCTGGGTGCTGGACTTGAGACACCTCGGGCATGATTTTCAGTCCTCTTTAAGGGGTCTGAAAATGAGCACCAGAAAGTAAGACACACAAAATCACTAGTCACTTCTGAAAATGTAAGTCCTTGTGTGGCGACATTGGGCAACACTGGCTGCCTTTAGTTAATTTGGAAGTGAGGGATCCAAGAAATGTACAAACTCCTGGGTGGGTTCAAAATTCCCTAAATATTCTTTACAAGCAAGCCCTATCTCTTTTTAAGCCGAAAGGATGTTACAAATGCTTTGGGGCATATAGGGTGCATTTCCACAGTATGCATTTTCAGCAATGGTGAAGACGCACCATAGCCACTAATGATGGAAATGCTAGAGTGGACAGGGCTCTGATGTTCTTACAACTGTGCCATGAAAGCTCTGCATGACTTGAACTGTTATTCTCTTCAGATGCTAGTGCAGATCTTGGCTGCACTGAGATGGAAGGATCCATCCCTAAATCATAACCTCTTAGTTAATTAGGGAGCAGAGCTGAACAGAGTCAGATTAAGGAAGAAGGAAATCCTATGTTCAGGAGTTGCTTCCTGGCTCTTGTGTTTGAAGAGGGTGGAGATGAGATGGAAGTGATCACCTCTGTCTGGAAAGAGGAAGCAAGTTGCAGCTCTACTTGAGGTATCAGAACAGTGCCTCATAATTAAGGTATGTGTGAAATCTCAGGCAATCCTAGCAGCAGACTTTTTAAGAGGTTGCGCTTAAGGAAGACCCTGAAGATAGATATGTCACTTCCCCTCCTCTCATCCTGACCCTCTTAATTTACTTTGTGTATTAAGATGCAGTTGGTATATTTGGACCCATTAATAAACAAAAAGAAAGAAAGAAGTAAAGAAAGAGGGAAAGAGAAAGAAAGAAACCCTAGCACTAGCCACTAGGAGTTTCTACCTCAGAGACTTTGTCTACACACAATAGTACTACCACTTAAACTGTACCCATGTAAAGTGGTATAGCTCCCAAGTGTGGGTGCAGTTATACTGATAAAGTGCTTATGACCATACAGGAAGAGGAATAATCTACACTAAGGGCTGGTCCCCACTACGACTTAACGTCGACTTTAGCAACGTTAAGTCGACATAAACCTGTACCCGTCCTCACACGGACGCCATTTGCGTCGATTTAAAGGGCCCTCAAAATCGACTTCTGTACTCCTCCCTAACAAGAGGAGTAGCGCTGAAATCGACCTCTCTAGGTCGATTGTGGACTAGTGAGGACGCATGGGACATTATTGGCCTCCAGAGGCTGTCCCACAATGCTCCATTCTGACCGCTCTGGACTGCCTCACTGCTCCACTGTGACCGCTCTGGACAGCACTCTCAACTCACTGCTCTGGCCAGGTAGACAGGAAAAGACCCGGGAACATTTGAATAGCATTTCCTGTTTGGTCAGCGTGGCCAGCTCACCTGCACAGCTCAGTCACCATTCAGAGAAATCAGCATCACAAGACGCCATGCAGAGCTCAGCAGCCCTGGAGACCAGCCAGAGGAAAAGAGCTCCAGCATGGTCCATGCGTGAGGTGTTGGATCTGATCGCTATCTGGGGAGAGGAATCCGTGATGTTGGAACTCCGCAACAACAAACGGAATGCCAACACCTATGGAAGAGTCTCCAAGGCCATGCTGGAAAGAGACCACAGCAGGGACGCCCAACAGTGCCACGTGAAAATTAAGGAGCTGAGGCAAGCGTTCCAGAAAGCCAAGGAGGCAAACGGACGCTCAGGGGGCGCGCCGCGGACATGCAGGTTCTACAATGAACTAAATCAGATAATGGGGGGTTCCCCCACCACCATCGCGCCGGTCTGCGTGGACTCCACCGATGGGATAATCATCAGGCCTGAGGAGGATTCGGATGAGGACGACGATGAGGAGGAGGGAAATATCACGGAGCAGCAGGAGGCCAGCGGAGAGACACTTTTGGCAGACAGCCAGGAGCTGTTTATCACCCTGAAGCCAGCACCCTCCGAAGCCTCCCAAGGGGGTAAGTGCTTTTTTTTTAAGGGATTACATGACTCATGATTTTTAAAGGAAGCATTTATTAATGAGTAACTTGCCCTAAGGTCTTAGCGTGCTTTCATTGCTGGTCAGTTTCTACTCAAAGAGTTTGTCAATATACTCCGGGATTGACCGGAAGTCCTCCGCGGACATTTCAATGAAGCTATCCAGGAGGTAGCGATGAATCTTCCGCACCAGATTTCTGGGGAGAGCCGTCTTATGTGGCCCCCCGTGATAGGAGACCATCCCACGCCACGAAAGTAGTAAATAGTCTGGTATCATTGAGCAGGCTAGCATTGCGGCAAATGGACCAGGACTTTGCAGTGACTCAAGCAGCATGCGTTCTCTATCTCTCTGAGAAATTCTAAGCAAAGTGATGTCATTCATGGTTGCCTGTTTGAAATACGGACTGGAATTAGTAGGGAGATAAAGGTTCCCAGCTGCAAAATAATCTTCTCCGCTGAAGACCGACCACACGCGCCCCCCTCCCCGAACGTGCACCCGCCCCCCCCTCCCCCCCCCAGCCCGTAGCAGTAGCTAGCAGGGATTTTGAAGAGTCTGCAAGCGGTTGCTTCCGCTTAAGACCAAACATGCTCCGAACTCCCCCTCCCCCCGTAGCGGTAGCTAGCAGGCATTTTGAAGAGTCTGCAAGCACTTGCTTCTGCTTAAGACCCCCAGCCAGCCCTTAGCGAGAGATTTTTGGTTTTGTTTTGCAGGTCGCGGTTCACTGGGAGCCACGCAGTGGGGGGACGAGGAATCCATGTGGTGGGGGGAAGGGGGTGGGGTTACTCTACAATATCCAAGTGCTTCTTTTAAATATGGATTTCAGCTTACCATGGCTGGCTGCATGGATGATTTCAGAAGCCGTGTTGTGCTGAGGCTCGCATATGTGTGTGAGATGCTGTGACTTTTCTGTGAGCCATTCAGTCACTTTTAGGTGTGGAATATGACCTTGTACAGAAATCATATCAGGCCTCTGAATACTGAGGTTGCCAGTTGCATAGTACTCCCATTGTGATCCGTCCGAGAATGCATCTGTCTCATAACCTTGTAGCTTTCTTTGCCCACATTTGAATGCATCTGTCTCATAACTTTGAACCTTTCTTTGCCCACAGCGGCACAATTATCTCAGAATCCCCCGTCCTGCTCCTCATGCCGTGCATCGCAGATACAAAAGCGTAAAAAGAAAACGTGCGATGATATGTTCAAACTCGCGTGCTGAGGCAACCCGCCAGACAGAATGGAGGGAAAGATTGCTCTAGTCAAGGCAAGAATCAATATCTGTAGCAGAAAAGAGGGAAGAAATGTGGCTGGAGCGCGAAGAAAGACGACTGGAGCATGAAGAAAGACGACAGGAACACGAAGAAAGGCGGATGGATGCTTTGCTCTGGATAATGGAGGACCAAAGAGACATGCTGAGGTGTCTGGTGGAGCTGAAGCAGGACCAAAGATTGCCTCTGCAGTCTCTGTCTAACCACCTCCCCCCCTCCCCAACTCCCATAGCTTCCCCACCCAAACGTGGGGTGAGAACCTGGGGGGGGGGGAAGCTCTGGGGACCGACTCACTCTACCCCACAAGCCAGCACAAGCAGCAGCAGGATGAATTTATCAAAAGACTTTTAAAAGCTGCTGTGTCTTGGCCCCCCTTCTCTCCCCCCTTCTCCCCCTCCTCTCTCCGCTCTTCCACCACTGCGACTGCTGGTTTCCCTCCTCCCCCACCCCATTCTGGGCTACCTTGACAGTGATCCCCTGTATTTGTGTTTGTGATGAAGCAATAAAGAAAGCATGATTTTTAAAACAGTGAATTTATTTCCTCTGCAAGCATCGGGAGGGGGGAGGGAAAGAGGGTGCAAGGACGGCAGGCTTAGGGCCGAGCAGAGCAAGGGAGCGGGTTGTCAAACGCCATCTTGGGCACTCATAAAACTGGTTTTCAAGGCATCCATGAGGCGCAGCGTGTCATGGTGCGCTCTTCTACTTTCCCTGCTGTTTGGCTGCTGGTAAGCAGCGGACAGGAAATTTGCCTCTGCCTCCCAGCCCGCCATAAACGTTTCCCCCTTGCTCTCACAGAGATTGTGGAGCACTGAGCAAGCAGCAATAACAATGGGGATATTTCTCTCGCTGATGTCTGAGCGAATAAGTAATGAACTCCAATGCCCCTTCAGTCGGCCAAATGCACACTCTACGGCCATTCTGCACTTGCTCAGCCTGTAGTTGAACAGCTCCTGACCCCTGTTCAGGGCTCCTGTGTAGGGCTTCATAAGCCAGGGCATTAGGGGGTAGGCTGGATCCCCAATGATAAGGATCGGCATTTAAACCCACCCCCCCCCCACGGAAATTTTCTGGTCGGGGAAGAAAATCCCTTGCTGCAGCTGTCTAAAAATCCTAGAGTTCCTGAAAACACGAGCATCATGAAGCTTTCCCGGCCACCCCACGTACAGGTCGGTGAAACATCCCTTGTGGTCAACCACTGCTTGCATGACCATAGAATAATATCCCTTCCGGTTTCTGTACGCTGCGGCCTCGTTTTCTGGTGCCAGGATAGGGATATGAGTCCCATTTATAGCCCCACCATAGTTAGGGAATCCCATGGCGGCAAAGCCATCTATTGTAGATTGCAGGTTTCCGAGGTTTATAACCCGGTGTAGCAGGTGATCGACGATTGCCCTGCTTACTTGCATCACAGCAAAGCCCACTGTAGACCTACCCACCCCAAACTGATTCACGACTGACCGGTAGCTGTCTGGCATTGCAAGCTTCCAGAGGGCTATCGCCACTCGCTTCTGAACTGTGAGGGCTGCTTTCATTTTGGTATTCTTGCGCTGGAGGGCCGGGGACAGCAAGTCACAAAGTTCCATGAACGTGCCCTTACGCATGCGAAAGTTTCTGAGCCACTGGGAGTCATCCCAGACCCTCAGCACTATGCGATCCCACCAGTCAGTGATTGTTTCCCTGGCCCAGAATCGGCGTTCGATGGCATGAGCCTGCCCCATTGCCACCAAATTTGCCAGATTGTTGGTCGCCCTACTTCCAAAAACGGCAGTGTCCCTGTCCCTGCTGTGCACGTCCACGTCAATCTCCTCATCACTGTCGTCAGGTTCCAGAAAGCGCAGTTGTCTCCGGATCGCATTCCTCTGCAGACCGTATAGCATAAAATCCACAACAGTGCGCGAGGTCCTCACAACGGCCAGTACTGCAGCGGTGGCATCAGTGGGCTCCATGCTTGCACTGCTATGGCGTTAGCGAGGCGCGGAGAAAGGGCGCGAATTATGGGATGCCTACCCACAGTGCATTGCTCGAAATGGGGTCGGCGGCGCGATAAAAGGGCGCGAAGTTATGAAATGCCCATAGTGCAGCACTCAAAATGGTGCCTGCTGGGGACTCCGGGAACTGTGGGATAGGTACCCACAGTGCAATGCTCGCTAAGTCAACGCTTGCAACAGTTGTGCGGACAGACACTGCCGACTTGCTGTGCTTTGTGGGGACGCACAAAATCGACTCTATACAGTCTGCTTTAAAAAATCGACTTAAAGGAAATCGACCTACTGCTGTAGTGAAGACATACCCTAACAGAGGGCAACTTTATACAGGTGTAAATGCATCCATGCTAGGGGCTATACCATTTTTAAAAAAATCACACCCCCAACTAACAATCTCACTACAATCTGTGAATAGATCAAACCTTAGTCATTGGGTGGCAGAATTGGACCCAAAATCCATGATAGCACAACTTGTTCTTCAATATTATCCACAGTATTATAAAAGAATTACAATCACTATTCAGATTTGGAGCGGCTTTCTCTTTTTTTGTATAAGTGTGTAAAACTACTCATGAAAAAGATGGTGTGGGGGACACACACATATTTTTGAATCAATAACATACACATCATACAAAACCAAGATACTATTCTTAAAAGAAGCCCTTTAGGAACTGCAGTATTGTGGATTGACTTACCATGACATAATAAATATACATTTAAGATTTCATTTCTTGAGACAACTAAAGAGGAAAAATATCAGTAGATAATTAACAAAACTGTCCTTAAACCTAATTATACAAGACAACACTTCTGCAAAAAAAAAATAATTGTAAAATATTAGAAGAGATCAGTACATCCTTTTTGTATATGTTGGTAAATGAAGTTTAACGTGTTTAAAATATATTCATTATAATGTATTAAGAGCCAATTTTCATTTTGTTTGTATTCCTAAGAGTGTGACAGTGTCTTGTTTGCAACCGCCCCTGGGTATAAGCTATCATTGTGTAACTTAATTAGATATTCTACATGCTAGTGTGAGGGACATATGTCTATTCACTATAACAAGCATCAAGAGTCTGCCACATGCTTTAATGTTTCTGCTATATTGAAATAAAGGCAGAGCAAGTGCAAGCTCTCCCAAGGACCTGTGGCCCTAAACAGCTTGAACACAATCAGTCAGCATTCACTGATTGGTCACAGTTTATTAACAGCCTATAAACTTATCATCTGCTGGTTAGGGTTGTCACCTGCAACTGCCAAAAATAGCACAATTGCTTGTCAGCAATTAATGTATATTTTAAATATTGTTATTCCTTGACTTTTTTTCTTTCCAACTCAAAATATTATTACTTTAAAATGGCATGATTGCTCAGTGGGGAAAAAATCTATATAAAGCCATCAAAACACAATCTAAATATTTACTGTTACTTCTCTTTGTTCTTTTAGATAGCTTTACATCATTACCAATTACAGTTTGGAAACAGTATGAGAAAATCATGTACTGATGAGATTTCAAAATGCTGTCTTCTCAGGGAAAATAAATTCATTATGCTGGGTCACTGGTATTCAACCAGTATTTGCTATCCAATTTTTTCTCCTCAAAAAAAGTAATGTAAGATTCTGATAAAATAGAACAGTAGATAATATAATGAAAGAGAGGTTTTCTGTCTTCACTGTATATTACATGATACAGGAGGTTGCCAGCTGCCCCAGTAAATCTCATACACTTGCATCTAATCTGACTTTGATCCTGCAAAAACTTACACACATGCTTAACTTTAAGCACTGGGAGCAGTTTCACTGACTTCAGTAGCACTACTCACAGTGTTAAGCACAAGCATACATCTTTCAGATCAGGGCTTTATATCATGCTAGAACTAATATATAGATTGTCTGGGGCTTACAGATGAATATTGTTTGATGGTGGCTTCAGTAATTTACAGCAGCCTTTTCCTTTCTTGCCCATGTCAGAGGTAGGCTTTTCTCTTTTCACCTCATAGCTCCTACTTTTTCCTCTACCGATATGGGAAAGTTATATATTAAATATATGTATTTAAAAAATGGACAAATTAAAACTTGAGAATATATAAAATTGCTTCCATTACAAAAGAGCCAAACTCCATGACATTTAAAAAGTCCTTGTCTGTCACTAGCTAAGAAGGCTGCACACTATGTTTAAGATGTAGAGCAAAACCCTTATCAAAGCCCATCTTCAATGGCCAACCTTCCTTCTTCCAGCAACTAAAAACTATCTCCAAAGTCTCTAGTATACTTTCACTTTGCCTGCATCAGGAGAGAATTAGCATCTTGCTGAGATGGTATGCTTGTCTTTAGAAAATAATGCTGGCCTCATATAGTGTCTATGGTGACAAAAGGAAAGTAGACACTTGCTGACAGCAACCAATTGTGATCAAGGAGCAAAATTTTAGACCAGTGGAATGTTACTTTATCTCTCTATAGACATAGATACGCTGCATATTATCATTTTGATACTGGACTTGTCTTTTAGGTCCAGTCCTCTCGACAGCTTACAATACAGCCTTGACCCTGCAATTAGGTCAATGGATCCCTGTGCCTGGGCAGAGCCCAAAGCAGAATTAGGCCCTATGTTTCAAACATATGGTTGTAACATGATGTGTCTACACACAACAAAGTTATAACCATGCTACAAAATTGAGTTCAACAGCCATGCAATGGATTGGCTAGTGGGTAATTCACAGCGTGAACTGATTTTTAAAACCTGATGTAGGACACAAACAGTGATGAAACCTCGCTAGCTACAACAGTGCTGAAAAGTTTGTAATGCTTCAAAAATGTTTGTTTCTAGTATGGCTTTGCTCCCAGCATGACGGGGCCTTTCTGTGTTTAAACTGATTTACTGTCACAGTCAATTTATGAGAAAAAACATTGTGGTAAAGGAGTCAACCTGTGATTTTTAACTGGGTAACGTTTTTGAAAGGTTTCACATGGTCATTAATGTAATTGAGGGCAAAGTACAGCACCAAAACTAATGAAATCATTATTCCAAACTAGAGATTGGATCTGAACACCCTCAGATTGCAGGAGTTCAGGGTAATAAAACTCCTCCACCTCTACCAAAGAATCAACAAAAGTCACAGATCTGAATCACTTCTCAGGGGTGGGTGGATTTCAGATCCTGGATATCCATTTTTTCTGTCTCCGGTAACTCATGAAGTAAAATCCTAACTCTAAGGTGAATTGTTAAATTAACCCTTTCTTCCCTTCCCTCAAAACGTACACCTCACTGTAGGCTTGTTCCAGCACTGATTGAAGTCAGTGAGAAATTTTCCATTGACCTCAATGGGTGCTGGATCAGGACTAAACAACATACGTTCTCTGGATACCTAGATGAGTGTTGACAAGATAAAGAACTAAACACTAATAATAACTTTTTAATTATTACATTCTACAGAGCTTGTTTAAAACATCTTTCACCACTAACATGTTTGTATGGTTAGTTCTCATGCTGTTGCTTGGACAGCATAGAAGTCACCAAATGAATTATGCACCTCTATGATGTTCTGTCCTGAGACAAATCTGGTGTGTTACCAGTTATGATGTCTTTGATGCCTAAAGGGGTGCTAAGTCTTCTGTAAGGGATTTCCCCTCCTGCTTTCACTGGGTCAAAGTCAAAGAAGATTCTCACAGAAAAATAGGTAGGCATTTGATGCAGATGTCCATACACCTTAGACAGTATTGATCATTGTTTGAAGGATCAGGACTTGGTTACTTAGAAAACAGATCTCTTCTTACAACTTGAATTCATACCATTTGATATTTTTAATCATCTGAAGGTGCTTTATTTGGATGGTGACCAATTTCTTTTCAGTCTTGACAGTAAGGAGCCAGGTTTCAGTCCCACAGGTCAGGATACTGATTGCTGAGGCACCATCTATCTTCAGCTTCATCTCTCTGCTTATCAGGATGTTTGGTTTGCAAAAATACATTATTGACGAGGCACTTGATTACTGATGATGCTTTTGCATTGTGAGCTTCAAGTCCTCTCTCCGGGCAGCCCTTGTTATTAACAATCTCACCTAGGTAGTTGCCAACTAAGATGCTGGAGCCCATAGCAGGTTCAAGAATAATAATAAATAACAATGATAATGCACACTCAGCATCTCTCTCTGTGTGTGATTAGAAAGCCCATTGACGGCAATGGTAGCACTGCAAGGGAAAGAGAACCTATAGAGAATCTCCGAGAGGCCAGTTTTCCTGTATGAGATGAAGCTCAGGATATGGCCAGGAATGCTTCAGAAGTGTCATATGTTAGGAATGTGGTGGAATGGCAGAGCTGTGCTGTTAGCACTGAGCACAGAAACGATGCACTATTATATTTTCTCTTTCACAAACACCAAATTCCCACAAGGACTGATCTTGCAAGGTGCTGTTCAGTTCAAATTCCCATTGATATTGAGGGGAGTTGAGAGTTCTCAGGACTTCACGGTATCAGGCCTACAGTGGTTAAATGCAAAACGGACCATTCCGAGGACAAGGGAAAAACAATCAGAGACATTGTACCAGGCCCAGCCTGGGTGCAAGCAGTGATGGATTGGTTAAGGACTTCAGGGAAGGCTTGATTGACTCTCCCTTCCTGTGACTCCAACCTTTTTAGGTGGGGGTGCAGAAGTAACATCTCCACCCTCTGCAGCTTGGAAACACTCAAATATCATACAGACTATAGCAGGTAAATTCTGATAGGAGAAGGAAGATAGAAGCAATAACATATGTTCTCTGTAATTACATGTGATTTATGCTAAGTGCCTAATTGCCACTGTAAGGTTTAGGTAGTTAAACGATTAACACTTACAGTAAATCAATACTATATGTCAGGGTCTGATCCAGGACATTGCACATGTAAGAGAGAACACAGTTCAGACACGCGAGGATGGGAGGTCTGACAAATCAGTCACATTAGTAAGGGGTTAGACTTTAAAAGTGAAACAAGAGACAAAATGGGCTAATTTTGATCCAACTCTCCACTTGGGAACTTTCATGTTTATGAACCTGAGCTGTGGGGGATTAATTAAGCCCTAATTGGGTCTTGTGTAATTCCATCAAGTACAGCTTTTCCAGTCTACTATGTTTTATAGATATCACGTCTTTAAATAGTTGAACTGTTATTGTTTGTAACTTATTACCCTTCTGGGAAAAAGTTTGACCTTCCTTCATTAAATCTCCAGTTCAGCGAGGTACTTAGCCAGGTGCCTATCATTAAGCAATGATGTCCCTGGAACTACTCACATGCTTAAAGATAGGCAGTTATTTAAGTACCTTGCTGAATTGTGGGCCACAGTGTTGTAGGATGGAATTTCCAAAGGGGCCCAAAGGAGATAAGCACCAATCCCACTGAACTGTAATGAGATTTAGGCACCTAACTCTCTTAGGCTATATAGAAAATCCCAACGGTAACACACTTACACACTATAGATGTTTGCTGCCTGTATATTAAATGCTTGTTTTAATACGTTTCATTAATAATTTTTTTAATACAAATATTGATTTGGGAATCAATTTTAGATGTATTAGTAAAATTACATTCTCTAGTCACGTCAGAGCCTGATCCCACCCTCTTTAGGCACTTGGAACAACCTGGTTTCTTCCTTAGCTGACTGGGGTTTTGCTTCCCACAGAAAGAAAGCAGACAGGGATAGATGACAAGGATTTCAAGCCAGCAAAAAGCAAACCAGGTGAAGTTTTGAACAGTATCCTTCTGTTCCCTGTATCCTGTCTACCCTCCATAACGAGAGAAGTACTTTGATTTATATAGGCTACTGTTATTGCAGGTGTTCTAGGAACTTGGCCACAGTACTTCAGTTAGGCACATTTATTACCTCTTGGATTTCTATAATTAATCATTCATTCCTTTCTAAGAACAAAGAATAGAAGTTTAGCATCTAGCTGCCCCATCTTCCCTCTCTCTCTAGTCTCTCTGCCAGTACATTCGGCCTGTTTGTTCTCTTTCATTCCTGTTCTTCCTGTTGCATTCTGTCCATTCAATGGGGAAAGAGTGAAACCGGATGGCTGGATTCAGTGCAGGGAAATGACTTCAGAGCTACCTTTGTTTTCCCCCCTCATTTCTTTGAACACACTTGGCCATGTATCACTATGAAAGGGCTTGTTTCAACAGTTTGGAACATCCAATAAGCAAAGCTGTTTCAGCCAGAATCATTCACATCTTTTCGGCCTGACTGAGACTCTGAGTTAAACTGCCAATTTTTGCAACAAAACTGACCATGACATTGGGCATTGTGTACGAAATTAGCCACAGCCTTCCAAGCAAATTGTCCCTTTTTATTGTATTAGTGTAAGCCTCTATAGTGCTTGGCTGAGAGGCTACTGACTTAAGAGAGACTCAACACACATTTTCTTGCGAGGAGAAATTTTTATTTCCAATTACATTAAAGTGAACATTTTATTGTCTAGTTTAAACTTGTTTGTTTATAAAGAAAAAGGAACTGCCACATTTATCTTTTATTCACTTTATTTTCTCTTTCTGCAAAATTGCTTTGTCATATTGAATTTCAGTTGGAGAAAGAGAAAGTAGATTACTATGTATATTATTGGAATATGTTGACATTTTATATTAGTAGAATATAGTTAATTGTTGCAAGAGTAAAATATTCTTGCATTTAACTTTCTATTTGTGTGTATTTTGAAGCTACTGATGGCTGCAGCAAAATAAAAAATGCACTCAGTATAATTATATATTTTAATAGCCATATTTAAAATAAAAACCAATAACAGATGTGATCTAATCAGGAAATCGTTTTCAGCTGATTCATTGGATTACTATTGTGTTCATATGAGTGCATCTTGAAAACAGAATGTTAACCTGGAACTTCATGTAAAAAAATCAAATCTGTTAAATACTAGCTATGGGTTCGAAGAATCCTCTTGCTGGAAAGTACAAACTATTTTGTGAACTTTCAAAGCTCAGTCCTTTCTCTATCAAAAGCTGTATGTTAGTCTGTTGCTGATCTGCAACATATTGCTCCTATTGAAGAAGGGCAATAACCAGCTTCTGCTTTACTAACTACCTGCATTTTATTTGAATAATTAGCACAACTCAGATCTTCTTGTGGTGCCTTTTCATCATCTTGGATTCCCTCCCTCGCCCAGACAATGAAAGATAGGTTTGACTTATACAGTATATGTATTTTATATTAATATGTAAACAAACCTAGAAACACACACTACTGTATGTTTTGCTGGGAGTTGGTGTGAAAAAAGGTAGCATTAGGCTGTCATGCACCAATTCTGTTCTGTCACAAATCCTTACACTGGTTGCCTATGGCAGTTATAGATGGTGAACGTGATTATACTCTCACTTACACAGGTGTAAATCAGGAGTAACTTCACTGAAGTCTGTGGAGTTCACCACTAAAACCATTCAAACCTATTAGCTGTTTCTCACACTCCATCCCCGACCCCAATCCATCAACTGTTCTCCTCTCTGCCCCTCACCACATTCCCTTAACCAGTTTACCTGACTGGTGGTGGCAGCAGCAGGAGGGGAAAGGGAAGTCCCAGAAGAAGAAGTTGCATCACCAACAGTAGCTTTACAGCTATCTTCCCTTCCCCATCAGCGGTGGGATTGGGGGCAGGAGAGCCCCAGAAATTATTCTCCTCTCATATCTCAATCACCATAGGTCGTCCTAATCCTGAAAGATGTTCTGACCAGTCTGAACAAGAAGAGAGAACAAGATGACATCACCACCTTCATCAAGTTCAACATTCTATGTAACACCTGTGATGTATATATGAGGATCCTGTTATTATCCCATCTCTTATGTGTCATTTCCCCTATTTCTACTCCCTCTTTCCCATCCTTTTCTGCTTGCATTCTGTTTAATAGGAGTCCAGCTTAGCCAGCCACAACAAATCCATCTTTGCACCTATAAACAATTCTGATAAAGGTTGACCAAGTGCCATGACTGTGATTTCCAGCAGTACACTGCAAATATGAGACAGTCAGAGAGAGGTACTGCATTTTCTTTTCTGCTGTTTCTCTCTCTCTTCCCCATATTGGTTTTGTTTTATTTAGTCTTAAAAGGACGAGGTTTCAATTTCAACAATGGAAACTGAACAGCTATTGAGTTTTTAAATGTTTTTTTTTCTCATGAAAAAAACCTATCAGAGTCTTTTCTATTAAAGAAGTCAGAGCAGTAATTCAACAGCTTTGAGACTGCGGTGTTATACTGAATTACAAATATACCTTTCCAAAAAAGAGAAAGGAGAATGGGATGTGTGTGTATGCCTGTACAGTACCTAGCACAGTAGGGTCCTGACATGCTTTGGATCTCTGGGCTCTACTGCAATATAAATAATTATCATTCATAAATCAATCATTGGAGAAAGGAAAAATTAGAAACAGGAAGATGAGGAGGAAGGGGACGAAGAAACTTGTGTAAATTCTAAATGTTCTCCCTCCCTAGCATCAATTGGTACCAGCAGAAAAAGGATTTAATTTCTGCTCCATTCCGGACAATGGCTCCTCTGGTCACAATGGCTTCTCTGGTCACATAATCAGATGGGAAGAGAGGAGGAGTCTGTTACAAAACAGGGCCACTGAATCCCTCTTCCTCCATTCCTGGACTTGGTGGAGCAACTGTAAGGGAGCAGGGCAGCAGGAAAGGTAGCTTTAAGCCACTGTTGCACTCCTTGTATCATTGAGACAGCTCAGGGCCTGCCCATCCCTGGCACATGTTAGCCTAGGGGCTACATTAACTTATGTTCTGGCTGAAATGGCATCCTGTGGGTCATCTGCCAAGTGAGATTAGCTGGAGTGTGGTGCATTCTAGTCTCACACTCTTCCCTGATATGCAGGGCTTGGGAAAGGGCTGGCATAAAGCTTTTTCAGTAGTTCTCTGCTGGCTGTTCAACCCCCTTACATGACGTATATTACCAGGGGGCTATTTCCATCCACTTCCTGCTACCAGAAAAGAGAGATCAACTCCTATGGAGATTAAAGTGGTCATTTCAACAAGCCACACAAAATGTGGGCTTTAATCAATCTGCCTTATGGAAATGATCCTACGGCGAAGAGTCACCATAGTTTCAGTTCTTTAAGTTTATGGACTCCTAGTAAATATCCTGACATGTGTTATGACTGTGTCCAAGGCAGGTCCATCAATTTCATGGCCAGTTCATCCAACAAAAGACTAACAGGATGAATTTCAGAGGCGGAAGCCTCTTTGCTACTGTCTGCTGATCCTTTCTAGAGTGTACAAAGCTTCTTGCTTTTATCCAGCATGTTAAGTTGTTGTACATATTTTTTTAAGAAGTCCTGGGGTAATGTGGAGAATATTTCTATTTTCAAAATACTATTGAAAATTAGGTGTCCAAATAGATGCGTGTTTCAGATGTGCTTTCCCATTCACAAAGAATGGCTGAGAGATTAGAGGATCTACTCATCAGTTTTCCTGGTTAAAACAAAAAATATTTCCTCACAAGCAAGGAGGGAAGCAACAGCATTAGGGCAAAAACATAGGAAGTGCCTTTTGCTGGAAATTATTTTACTTTGCGCCTGAAAAGTAAGCTGTGCAGCCTGCCAACAGAGTGCCGCGTTTTACTGGGGCAGAAGTGATGTCCACAGCTCTTTTTTCCACATAAGTATTTCAAGGATACATTTGGAGCTCTGTTATCTGTTCCACAAGCACCATTTGCTCTTTAGAAGTATTTTTATGAGCTACAGGGCAAATTTTTGATGGCAAGGAAATTATCCCAACCTGTCTTTCAGTGGTGTGGCACAATTTTAGTAAGAGGCTCCTACAAGAACCCTCTAACACATCACTCTGTGTTCCATGATTATCTTCCAAAAGCTGTACCTACATAGGCTGGACTTCCACTTTGTTACTACTTCTGATAGAAGCACAGACTCTCTTTGTCAATAAACATATCCTTGACTTTGCTTTGTGTACTTCTTTTCCCAGCACATAAAGTTGTGCTCTTGCAGCTGTTCATTTTGTACCAGGAAAAAAAAGAAAGGGAACATTCATTGAGCCCACCAACTCATTTTCTATAGATTGATGAATAACTTTCATAGGGAAATGAGTTTTTCTCAATGATGATCTGGGCTGAATCTGAACAGGTGACCCAGAAATGAATGTATTTAAAGCCTATTCCCAGTAAACACGTTTTTTAAAAGTAGAAAGGTTCTGCCATTGAATATTTCTTCTCATCAGATACACTGGCTTCTAATGCTTTTTTTTTTTTAAACTCCATTCCCTTAACAGCACTAAAGGCTTCATCCCAAGTCCACAGAAATCAATGGAAAGACTCCCATTGAGTTCAGTGCACTACAGATCAAGTCCTACTAGGGGAATATCTAGCTTCACTGCATTAAATTTAATTTTCATTGAAAATACAAAGAATTAATGCAGTATTTTGTCCCAATCATTGGTTACAGACATATTTCTAATATAAAAACCAATGAAAATGTACTATGATTCATAGAATATGTGAAATCTACTTATCTATTTCTGTTTTTATGCAACTGTTAAACTGCTAGTCTTAAACTGTGGCCAGTATGTCATACAAAAAATGTGAAGTATTACTAATATAACTTTATTGCCTCAGAACTTAAAGGCAGTTTAGCTGCTCACTTGTCTATCTAATACATAGAGAAACATACTTTCCCACCTGAGAAGAGCTCTGTGTAGTTCAAAAGCTTGTCTCTTTTACCAACAGAAGTTGATCCAATAAATATATTGCTTCACCCGCCTTTTCTCCCTAATATCCTAGGGTAAAACACAGCTACAAGGTGTATCTATGAAATACACAGACACACAGGTAAACATTAATTCAATAAGTACAGGTGGGCCTCAGCAAAAATTCTAGATCTAAGAATTGAGAGGGATATTTCATCCGCCATCCAAATTTTGCAGTTGGTCCCAACTCTCTGTGTTTGGGAGGGGGGCTGGGGAGGGCAGCCTATCTCTAATAACAACTGGAGGAAGAGGGAATCCTGAAAGGCTCTTTAAAAGGAGCTTTGGAAGCAAAGAAAAAAAGACAAGCCAGACACTGCTTTCTGTGCTCTGAAAGGGAGAGTCAGTTCAGAAATAAACTCTCTTTTCAATCCCTGGGCAGACATTAAAATTCCTGGAAGCAGTCAGCGCCCAGGAGGGGAAGGGGGAGAAATACAGGGAGAAAACAGTGTCTCAAAGAACAAAGGAAGCTGCCTGGCAAAGCAGAGGAGCCCGTGGGAGGGAAATGGGCCCCGCTCCTGGGACTGCAGAACGGCCGAGCCAACCTTACAATAAACTTCTTCTCGTTTGCCAAGTGCAACTCTTCCTCCCCGCAGCAGGCGGCGACCAATGAGAGCCCGTCCCTGCCCAGCTTCGCGCTCCCATTGGCTGCCCGCTGCCATCCCTTTGCCCAAAGTGGGAGAGCTGGATTTAAAGGGCCCTGGCTAGATCAGCCCCTTCCCCAGACCTGAGCCACCCGCTCCTCGCGGCACATGTTGCCCGCCCGCCGTGGCCCCCTTAGGTGGCGCGCGTCTCGGGCGAAGGCCAGCCCGGGGGTCTCGCGCCCGCCGCAGCGCCCTGCACCGGCCCGGCAGCCCTCACCATGAAGGTTTCCAGCCTCGCCTGAAAGCAGCCGCGGGACCATGCTGAGGCAACAACGCACAGGTGAGGTGCAGCTGGGGCCAGCCCTGTATGAGCTGGTTGGCTACCGGCAGCCCCCCTCCGCCCTGCTCCCTAAGCCGGGGCACGACAAGCCGGAGCCGGCTCCCGAGCAGCAGCCGGGGCTGGGCGGCGCCAGAGGCGGCAGGACTGAGCAGAAGAAGGAGCAGCAGCAGCTGAGGCGGAAGATCAACAGCCGCGAGAGGAAGAGGATGCAGGACCTGAACCTGGCCATGGACGCGCTGCGGGAGGTGATCGTGCCCTACTCCGCCGCCCACTGCCAGAGCTCGCCCGGCAGGAAGCTCTCCAAGATCGCCACGCTGCTCCTGGCCAGGAACTACATCCTCCTGCTGGGCAGCTCGCTGCAGGAGCTCAGGCGGATCATCGGGGAGCTGAGCGGCTCCGGGCCCAGGCTGCTGCTGGCCGGGCTGCCCCTCTTCGCCGCGCCGGGCTCTGTGCTGCTCGCCCCGGGGAGCTTGGGCCACGCGGACAGCCTGCGCCCCGCCAACAAATACCTCTCGCTGGCCCTGGAGGAGCAGCAGTGCAGCCAGCTGCATTTGGCCGGGGGCGCCAGCCTGTGCACCTGCGCCATCTGCAAGTTCCCCCACTTCGTCCCCCCCGGCCTCGGCCTGGCCGCCGTGCAGAGCCAGTTCTCCAAGTGACCGCGGGACGCGGGGTGGGGGGGTCGGGCCGGGGACTGCTCGCTTCGGGCTCTGGAGCTGCGGGCGGGGGGGTTGGATGCGCTCCGGGCAGCTGGCAGGAAGGCGGGCCCGGGCTCCTGGGGGAATGGCCGCCGCGGGCAGCTGAGCAACGCTCCGCGTCTCCGGCCTGGGGGGTGGGGGTTCCCGGAGGCGCTTGTTTGCAAGGGCCCCTTTTCAAAACACAACCGAGGCGGCTGCAGGCAGCAGAGCAAAGCCCCGGCCCCCGAGAGGGGAGAACCCGCGCTGGGCACAGCTGCAGGCTCAACGTTCCCGGCTGGGTCACGCCAAGGAGGTGCCGGAGAGTCACTTGGGGTGTCGCTCTGTGAGCGATTGCACCCCCCCCTGCACGCACCCTAAAGGGGAAAGGGGAGGAGGGACCAAACTCCTTGACACTCGAGTGGAAGATATGGAAAAGCATGCCTAAGAGATCCGCTTAATGGAGCATCTTCTGCAATGTTTGATTTAGCTAGGAGAGTAATTACTGTAGGTGGAACTGCACCCTGACTTTCTGGGCTAGCATTCAGGATAATAAAGTAACAGGTCTTAAACATGTAGTGTTAAAGGTATGTACTAGGCAGTGGTTTAAAGGAGACATTCTTTTTTCTATGCAGTATTTTTTTCTTTCAGTAACCTAAGCAGAATCCAACTTGTTACCTCCTTGCCATCATTTAGAATCCTTGAAATTATAGGACTGAAGGGGACCTCCACCTTTAGGAATCTATATTTGAAGGGTGGGGTTTTTTTAAGTCTCGTTTGGGAGAGCAGTTTATTGTATTTCTAGATTGGTTTAACACTTGTGTTGCTTGCAAACATAATGTCACCTCCAACACAAATACCACAATTTACTAAAAAGGAGAGACTGCATGCCTGACTATGCATTAGCCAGAAAAGATAATTAACGTGATCTAAAAGAGGAAAATAAGGTAGGACCCCATCTTAGGAAAGCAAAAAAGTTTCCCTTCTCCTTACTGTGTTTCTCCACAGGATGCTTTCAGAGGCAGTGTTACTACTGCAGATTTATGAAACACTTTTTTTAAACAAAGGTTTTTGAAAAGTAAAGAAATCAGAGTGTTTGTTCATAGCCAGCCTGTACATTAGTTAAAAAACACCACAAAGAACATGAATCCTCAAAACATATACTAACACAAGTGAAATACAAATTTAAAAGTAATGTTATGATGGTTTTTATGCACTTATTTCTGGGAATGGGTTTTCCTTGTTGGTGTGTAGTTTATTTTAATAGCATCTTTTTAACTGTAGTGTTTTATCACTGTGAACCTTTTACTTGGAAATATACAGTCATAATAAAAATCAATTTCCACGCAGCATGTCAGGTGTCTTGTTAAAGACTCAACATGTTCTCAGCCAGTTGACAATATTTGCCTAGTTACAGCTATTGATAGAGTGTACTTATTTCATGCTGTTCAGGGCACAATATAACTAGCTTGAATACATTTATTCCATTATGACTAGGGAAAAAGTAAGAATTTGTTCCTACAAAGAAAGATAGAGCTGGATTCCCCCTCAGCTAAAGAAGATAATAGAATCACAGAAATGGAGGGCTGGAAGAGAACTCCAGAAGTCAAGTCCAGCCTCCTGCACTGAGGAAGGACCAAGTAAACCTCCATCCTTGGCAAGCATTTATCTAACCTATCTTTAGAAACCTCCAGTGAGGAGGATTCCACTGCCTCCCTTGGAAGCCTAGTCCAGAGCTTAACTACCCCTATAGTTGGAAAGTATTTCCTAATATCTAACCTCAGTCTCCCTTGCTGCAGATCAAGTCCATTACTACTTGTTCTTCATGTCCACTGAAGGCAGAACAACTGATCAGTCCTCCCTTTACTAACCCTCCTCAAATATGGTAAGAGCTATCAAGCTCTTCCTCCCCCATCCCACCATCCTGTCTCAAGATTAAACATGCCCAGGTGTTTTTTTTTTTTTTTTTTAACATTTCCTGATAAGTTTAGATAACATAACCTGACCTTTCATCATGTTTGGCTAATTTGGAGACAAATGACAGCACTAACTTTGGACATATCTATATGTCTTACAGATCTGTAATTTTTGAGATATAGTGAGATATAACAGATTTTGTTATAGTGATTTTGTTATATTATTATATAACAAAATCTGAGATATTTAATAAATTCTATAGATAAATAGAATTTATTAAATATCTCAGATTTTGTTATAGTGATTATTTAGTGCCCATCAAAATCTGTTATATCTAACTTGCCAGGCTTTCAGATGACTATTGCACAACTTGCGTGGTGATAGTATAAAGTCTGTTTGGTGGCACTAACAACTGAAGAAGTGAAATGACTGCCAAGACATTCTCCCACTGTCTAGAATCACTTCCTGATATTAGATGCAATCCTGATCTGGATGGGACATCACTATGCCACTCAATGAGTCTAGTCACATTACATTCAAAGTAATAAGTCTTCAGGCTTCATCTTACAGCCTTTACTCCAATGGGAATTTGCATGAGTAAAGACTGCAAGATCAGGTCCTAGGGAAATAAACAAACATCTTTCTGTAAAGGCAAACTTGTTTGTAAATCTGTTTGTAATCACCTTTCTCCTGCTAAAAGCATTTCACAGCACAATTTTACAAACTCTGACTATATTTCTTACTATGATGTTGCTATGGTTTTGACAGCAAAGTTGAGAGATGTGTAAAGCATGCAAAATAACCCCCACTATTTTACCCAAAATTTAGCAGATAACTCTAATAATAATAATAATTAATAATAGCAACATGATTTAGCTGTTTTATTATGCTCTTTATCCAGCAGTCTCAAAGTGCTCTGCAAAAGAGGGAAAGTATAATTTCCCCCATTTTACAGATTGATTATTGATAAGAGAACAACAGTTTTCATTCTGAAATAAAATGCTATACTGTGATCAGTCAGGGTGATGGAAGTAGCTCACATTTTCATGGAAATATTAAGGATTGTGATGCTTTATAAAAACCACATTTCTGATCTTGGCTATGGCTACCCAGAAGTTTAGTTGAGCTGTGACTGAAAACACTCCCATTCTATCTACTATTCTTTCCCTATAGGCTCACCTGACCAGGGTCTCAGACATTTGAACTGAACAGCAACATTATCCAAACACATGAACACAGACTAGCTGAAATAGGCCATATCATGGATAAGAAATGTATTCATCCCATACAACTTCCTACCGAATTTGATAGTACTTTCTTAAAGTCCCTCTATATTTGCTATATTGGCAATAGCAATCAATAGCTTCCCTCTTTCCATAACTTCTATGCAAGACTGGATGACAAAGCCACAGCTTTAATTGTAGCCTCATGGCAGATTTTAGAAAACAAATTGGTATAAAGAGAGGAGGGGAATAGATTTTTCTAACACACAGCATCAGCTAAACATGGTACAGTCCTGTCCTTCAGTGATGCTTTCCAAAAGATCTCCAAGACATGCACAATATTTGGTTTTAACCCCGAACATATTAAAACCACTTGAAACAAAGCATGTGCATAGCTGTATAAACACGAGGAATATTGGTCACAACACTCAGTTGTAAAATTCAAATGAACTTTGCTCTTTAAAATTAACCATGTGGGTCTCATCCTATCTCCTAATTTGTAGTTCATAACACAAAACCAGCAGAGGTTGGTATCACTGTAAGGATAGCAGGATTATTTTAAAATATTGTAGATGATACAGGGTGGAGGGAAAAAATGTTAAAACTGTTTGATGTTTAAATGTTTGAGCTTTGATTCCTAATTCTGGTCTTGCAGTAGAACTGATGGGATGTTTGGCTAATTTGGAGACAAATGATAGCACTAACTTTGGACATATCTATATTTTTTGATGGGCACTAAATACTGGAAGGAATTTGGTTGGGCTGGGAGGAGGGTGTAACTGTCCATATACTGGATTTCTTTGCTAACTTACCAAAGACTAAACCCATCGCCCAATTCTCTTTTGTGCCCAAGCAAAGTAAACAGAACTTATACTGGGCAGAAATGATCCCTGGGAAATAAGACCTGTACCAAAAAGTTCACTGACTGGCATATAGTTACCACAATGGCCCTTCTCCCTTCTCCACTGCAGTAAGGGGTAAAAATCATGCAGTAAAAATCATAGGGAGGCCAAAGTTCACTGCATCTGAGCTAGTCTCAGCAGCCAATGGCCTGTAGGGTATGCCAGAGGCTGCTCTAAACCATGCCAGGGGTTGGATAGGCCTCTGGCTGCCTCAGGAATATGTGGACCACAATGATGGCTTAAAAAGCCTATTGCCATTATGTGACAGTGAACTCACCTCTCGTGACTGCCTCCTGTTGGCTGGGTGCAAACCTGCTGTCCTGCTCTCTCTCTTTCCTCATGGTGCCCCCTGTCAGCTAGTTCCCTTCTCAGGCTGTTCATTAATGGCTCAGCCCTCCAGTTAACTCATGAACAGTCTAAAATGGAGGAATCCCTTTGGGGGTAACAAAAGACCACCAGGGCCTATCACTGTGTCTTTGTTGGTATCTGTGGCCCTGCCACTGGGCTCAGTCCTCAGCCCCAGCGGGGCCCGGGCTGCTGCTGCCTCCTCCCCAGCCAGGCTGTCTCGCAGACAGTGACTCTGAGTGGAGTCAGCCGGCATGAGAAAGCAGCTTCGTACTGGCCCCTCAACTCCCCACCCAGATCCGGCTGTCAGCAGGGCGGAGCCAAGTGAGCTGGAAGTGCAGCAGGAGAAGAACAATGCAGACAGTACAAGGCAGATGGGAGAACCCCTCCTGTCAATCTAGGTACTGCCTCTCAGGGATGTGAAGCACACACATCACCTCTCATCCGCACAGGTAGCATCTTCACTGAAGTGCTACAGTGGCATTTTAAGTGTAGACAAGCTCTAAGTGGTGGAAACATTACTTGAGCATAATATGTGAACATAAGAGGCTGCTTATTGTTCAGCAGGCAGGGCTATCACTGAAGGAGGACCACCTCAACAGAGGGAAGATGATCCCCATGGCAAGAAGAGATTAATTATTGATGCTGGGATTTCCAAAGGAGTCTAAGGGTGTTAGAGGCCAAACTCCCAATGGGGATTGGTACCTAACTCCCTTAGGCCCATTTGAAAATCCCAGCCTAAATTGTTACCATCTATGACTCAAAATTCAGTCCTCTACCACACACAGATGGAAGCTCATGGGGAGGCTGAGGCTCCTAGTATGAACACTGTTACACACCCTAGGCTGAAAAAGGTTTCTATAGTAAACATACAGTGGAATACAGTTGAACAGAAAAAAATGGTATGTGGGGGGAACGCTGACTGTGCCTTGAATGGAAGGGAAGGGATGCTGAAGTCAACTTCTACTACATTACAATTGTCTGGCCTGGAAAAAAAAGAAAGGCCAAAAGGAAAGGTTCTAGCTAACTCATTGCTCATAATTTCAACTGGTGTTTCAATGGCTATAATTGCAACAGGACAATGGCAGGTCACAAGTGACAAGCCAAGGAGAGAACTCAGACCAAGGATTTTAAAATTAGGTGTTGTGATGCATGGAATAAGGTGTCCCTCTGAAACGATGCTCGGGAATAAAAGGTAAAATTTTAAAAAATGAAGCAAAACTCCCATCCAATGTGCTGAGCTTTGCCTGGTTTCCACTTGAAACCAGAAACCTTTCCCCATCACCCAAAACTCATAGAAAAGTTTATCACAAACCTAGCCAGAGTTTTAGGTTTTGTTACAGAAGTTTCGCTTTCTAGAAGGATTAAATTCACCTCAGACCAGAAGGCTAGTCACAAGGCTTATGTACCACTTAAGTATCACTTAAAATTTATTCTGAGGAATTAAATAGGACTCAAGTGGTGCCTAAACTTGCGCTGGCCCCTCTGCACAGGTGTGAATTTCACACTAATGTGGTTAAGGCACAGTCCTGGCAGTCAAGAAATCTGACTTCCATTCTGGTTGCAGACTGCACTGTGACTAATGACACTTACAGCGGCTCTGTGAGCCTAAGTTCATTTACGTTTGTAAAGTGCCTGGGAGGCCCTATACAAAAATTATTAGGAAAAAATGCAAGTTGTCCAGTTAAAATAAACTAGTAAATATAACTTTTGAAATGAAGCTTTCCCAGTGATGCTGAGCAATGTTGTAGCATAATTGCTGATTTTGCAGTGTAAAATGGGTCACCAGAAAGGCCATCTTGTGATATTTTAAACCCTACTAAATACGGTATGCAAAATCTAGTTACAAAGAAATAACATAGAAGAATAGTTGTTTGGACTGGGTTTTGTTGTTGTTGTTGTTGTTGTTAATGATGATATTTTTCAAAAACAAGTCTCTCCTATCTATTTTCTGAAATGTATATTATCACCAGCATTGACATTTTGATTAAAATCTCATCAGATGGAGGCAATTTTTAACTGAAGTTCCTTCTGTATAACCTGCAAATGTAAGTGTCAGGCAACCTTAAATACATGCACCACTGCCAGCTCTACTTATAATGAATTGTCTAACCCAAAGTAACATCATTAAGAATAATGACGGGACAGCTCAGATAGAACAGTAATGAAGGTCATATAAGTATCTAGACAGACAGATAATTTAATAAGACATTATTGATTTATTAAACAGCATTCAAACACCTTTGGAACTTCTGAATCCCGAAGTGCTCATTGCAATAGAAATCTCTTACAAGACAAAATTAGCCAGGTTTTTTGAAGTAGGCCATTAATCTCTTTGCCTATCATTTTTCTTTAGAATAGCCCTTGGAAACCACAGTAACAAAATCTTTTACTTTCATTGAATCAGATTTCTGTTTTAAGAGTGGGGTCTCCAGCCACTGAAGACACCATTTATTTGGTTGCAGTGAGTAAGATTACATTGTGTGCTTGGACATGATTGCTTTATGATGTAAATAAAGCGATTTTCACTGAAGACACTGTACCCAGCAATGAAAATGAATTAGTTAATTAATTAAAAATGTCTTACAGGAATCAGGTTACTACTAGCAAAAGAGATGGTTGAAATGGGATCAAACAAGCATCTGTGCCACATTTGATAGACACTGATTTGGAGTGAACTATTGAAAATCATTGGGTAGAGACGCACTCTGAATAAATTATTCAGCTCCAGAGCATATGTGCCCTCCTGTTTATGGAAATACAGTACAGTAAAACCTCGATATAACGGACTAATTCGGGCGACGGGGTGTCCGTTAAAGCCGAAAGTCCGTTATATAATAAAGTAGGTTTTCCGAATGCGTATGTTAAAAAATTGACAAATTAGTTAGTTTACCTGTTTTTACGTATGTAGACACGTTTGTGTAATTAAAATTAAGTATATATGAAAAGTTTAAATTTCACAGAAAAGTTTCCTATACAGTAGACTCTCGATTATCCAGGATGATCGGGAAAACCTTAATCCCGGTTAATAAAATCCCGGTTAATCACGCGTCTACTGGGGTGTGGGGTGTTTCGCCGGCCGCCCTGGGGGTGGGGGTGGATGGTGGTGGTCCCACCACCTGCCCCAGTCAGCTCCCCTGCTAGCCTGGGTGTAGGAAGCCTAGGCTGGCAGCGGGCTGAGACCCCGACTGGCAGGAGCCTGGGGGGAAATCCCAAAGCGGCGGCAGGTTGAGTGCTCAGTCTGCCACCGCCTTGGGGTTTTCCCCCCAGGCTCCTGCCAGCCAGGGTCTGAGCTCCCTCTGCCAGCCTGGATTCCCTACACCCAGGCTGGCAGCGGGAGCTGACTGGGGCAGGTGGCAGAAGCCTGGGGCGAGATCCCAAAGCGGCAGTGGGCTCAGCACTGAGCCTGCTGCCGCTTTGGGCTTTCCCCCCAGGCTCCTGCCAGCCGGGGTCTCAGCCCGCTGCCAGCCTGCGTTTCCTACACCCAGGATGGAAGCAGGCTGAGACCCCAGCTTGTAAGGGGCCAGTGGGAGAAGCCCCAAAGCAGCAGCAGGCTAAGGCTGAGCCCGCTGCCGCTTTGGGGCTTCCCCTACCGACCCATTTAGACATCCCGGTTAATCCGCAGCCCAGTTCACCCGCGCCCGGACAATCGGGAGTCTACTGTAACAGTGAATTAATAACAAAAAATAACCTGTTAATTTAATTATAAGCAAATCTTGGTTAAAAGCATTTTAAAATTAACAGGGTGTTAATTTTCACATATGACATATGGACTGGAAATTTTGTCCGTTAAATCCGAAGTCCGTTAAATCGAGGTCCGTTAAATCGAGGGTTTACTGTACATCATTCAGCATAAACTGCAGAAGTCTCAGCGGATCATGGGAGCTGGTATGGCAAGATACAACTTTCGGAGCCAAGTCTAAATTTTAAAACTAATAATTCTTTTGGTCACTCTGCTTTGTTCTGGGTAGAAGTGGCTAATAAATGTACAGTAAAACCTCCATTTAACGGACTAATTCGGGCGAGGGGGTGTCCGTTAAATCCAAAAGTCCGTTATTTAATTAAAAAAAAAAACGAGCTGTCGGAGCAGCAGCCCGCCTGCCACAGGGTCGGGGCGGCAGCTCTGCAGCCCGCCCGCTGCTGGGACCCGGGCGGGAGGCTTCAGCCAGCCTGCCCGGGTCCCGGCTGCTGGGACCCGGGCGGCAGCTGGGACCCGTCAGCCAGCCCCCGAAAAACGGATTTGGGATGCATCAGACTTGCTCATAAATTTTGTCCATTGCATCCGAAGTCCGTTAAATCGGGGTCCGTTAAATCAGGGTTTTACTGTAACGGATTTCAGACTGGTCATTGAGCACCATGTCTTCCGGCAGTCTCACTAAAACAGAAAATCAGAATGTGGATATTTCTTAGGCAGATATAGGATTTAATGCTATGCAGACGGCCAAGAAATAAAGAGAAGACAAGGAAATAAGTGAAAAGACACTATCTAGTACAGCTCTAGGTTATAAGCATTGAGGAAAGAGATTGCACTATGTGAATTTCCTGTTAGCTGGAGGAGGAGGCGTTCTTGAGGGGAGGAGAAACCATATCATACAAGATATCCCAATACACTCCAAGCATGCTTTGAACTAAGACAGGTGACTATTCAACACTGTTTTTAAATTGTGTTTTATTATGCAGTAGGATAACTTTACTATGCTGGGGTTGGGCAGGCAGTATATGTAAATTCCCCAATATTAATATTACAGAGAATCATTTCTATATCCTACGGGTGGATTTTTACTAAAAACATTGGCCTGGATGATCCCTGCCTTCAGAAAATACCCACAAGAGGTGCTCTGTGGGGGGAAGAGAGGGGTAAGGTTCCACAGTGATGGCTCCTTGTTGAGTTATTCTAAATGTACACACTGTGTTGTAAAGAAAACGAGGAATACTTGCGGCACCATAGAGAGTAACCAGTTTATTTCAGCATAAGCTTTCATCGGATGCATAGAATGGAACACACAGCCACGGCTGCTATTCTTAACACTGTGTTGTATTTGTATGGGAGAAGGCAGCTCAAAGAAGGAGCAGAAGTGTATGAGGTTTATGACGCTCTTTAGTTCCTGGGGAAGTTCATTCCACAGTCTCAGGCCAGACTGGAGAAAGCTCTGTCTTCTAAACAGACAAGCTTTACTCTCTGGCCTGTGCCAGGGGAGTGAAGGTGTTGACCACAGGTTTCATCCTGGAGCTTTAGGTAATCTTTTCAATATGCTGGGTCCAAGCCATTGAGCATCTTGAAGATAAGGACTGAAAGCTTGAATTGACTCGATACTCTATGGGAAGCCAGCGTAGAAAGTGGAGGACTGATGTGCTCACGTTAGTCTATGTTGCAGAAATGTGCTGCAGCATTCTGTACTAGTTGGAGTTTCCTAAGTGCTGAAGATTTCATGCCCAGATGTGCGGTAGTGCAGACAAGAGGTGATGAAGGCATGAATAACTGAGAGCAGGGTTTTTGTCTGCGAGGGTGGAGTGGAGTCTCCTAGCCAACCAGAAATGGTAGAAAGCATTGTGGATACTGCTACGTGAGAGTTTAGCATCAGCGAAGAAACCAACAGCACTTCTAAGCTTTAGCCTGAATAGAGCAATCATAGGTGTGGAGCTTCAACCAAAGGGACTTCACTGTGGTTGCAAACTGTTCATAGTGCTTTCCTTCTGCCCATCAGCCTATCTTCTTTCTTGCTCAAGTTCAGCTCCAACCAGCTATTTTTCATCCATGAGCTGATCTCATCCAACCACTGAGCTATCTTGGTGGTAGTGCTATGGTCATATGTGGTAAGGATCTATGTGTTATCTGCATATTACTGGTGCTTGAGTCCATGTTATTTTACTAACTAGTTCATCTAGTGGCTGTGTGCAGATGTTGAACAGGACTGGAGAGAGAATTGATGCTTGTGGGACTTGGCAAGTGAAGGGTCCAGTGGCACTCTGCAGTTATTTCTACCTAACCTTCATTAGCTAGAAATTGGCTTATGCCAGGAAGTGTAAAGGTTTATAGCCTTTCCAAAACTGTTCAGTCGTTTAAAAATACCTGTTACTGTTATAACTTTGGATATTCTTGTTATCCATAAACATAGCTAGTATGTTTTTTCAACCCATTGTCTCCTCCTTCCCCTCACAGGGATGTTGTGAAGCCTAATTAAACAATATTTGCTTAGTACTTGGAAATCTTTGGATGACAAATTCTGGAGAAGTATTATTATTATAGTGAACAGAATGTAAAAAACAGATCATGAGTAAGAAATATATGGCCGCAACACATGATACCGTAACTTAATAACATGGAGTTGATGTCCATTCTTAATGGCTATGGAAGGAACTAAATTTGATCTTCCAAACTGCAGAACTTAATAGACATTTTTCAGTATTTGAGCCTCTTTTCATTTTGTCAGTCTATTTTTCTATTGGCAGAAAAGCCTATAACTCTGTTTTAATGTGAAACTTGATAATGGAAGCGGGAAACAAATGAGATATTTTAAAACACATTTCAAACTGCTGGTGTTTTTGCTTCAGAATTTCATTTTCTGTTTGAGTAGTTCTCTCAGCAGGGATTTGTGTAAATTCTTTTACATTTCGATGAAAACAAGGGCAGTCTGGGGCTGCATTGTGGCAGCTCAGTAATTATGAAATAGAACCTGTCTTCTGGAAAAAGAGCAACAACCATAATTTCTATCGAACATAGTAAAAGGAGTTTCCACATTTGCTTCTAGATTCAGAAAAAATAAAGATAAGTCCCAATGACTTGGTCTTTTTCCCCTCCTCTCCAGAGAAATTTCACAACTGACACGTAAGAGTAATGAAGCAACACTATGGTAATAATACATATTACCTGCTGTAGTAATGAAAATGTAAGTAGAAAGACAGCAGGCAGAAGACCTCAGATTTTCACTAGAAACCTAATATTCAGCCTTATTTTGCCTGTTTTTTATTTCAGGTTTTTGAGTGGAAAAGTAGCCCCACTTGTCAATCAGCTAACTTGCAGTGCTAATAGATTCTGGTGTTTAGGGGGTCAGCACAGAATTTAATTTAACAACTTACAATACGCCCACATGCCCAGAAAATGTGGACAGCTTGATAGGGTTCACTGAGCCAAAGAAGTAAGACCAAAACAGTGCATTAATGTATAGGGGAAGAATAGTTGCAATCAGTTCCCTTGTGAATTGGACAGAGAACTTGGAGATGAAGCAATTATCAGCCATCGGGGATTAATAGTAAAGTGTGAATGCCAAGCTGTATATGTTAGGGACAGAATATGTTGCCTATAGAAAACAACAAAGAGCGTTTCTTACTATTAAGTGAGATTAAACGTAATGGCCTGATTTAATCACAAAGGCAGAATTAAATTCAGATGGCAACTTCAAAGTGGACACATGCACAGAGACTACTGCATACATTTACATATAGCTGGCATAGCTTGGCTTGCATCACAATAGGATAAAGTTTCTTTGGCCACTTAAACAATTTTCTATTCTTTGCTTTTTGTTAACATTCACTGTATTTATCCCTAAATTGCTTTTGGTTAATAAGATGAACTAAGAGTTATATTTATTCATGGAAGCTGTACTTTTTAATTATTTCAAGTAAAAAAAAACCAAACCAAAACAAAAACCACAGCAGCAAAGGGTCAACAAGAACAGAAAAGCTGTAATCAGATAGCTACAGAAACCTGTTATAGTGACCTATAGTCCTATTTTTCATCTGCCCTCAGAGGTAGCACTGCAGGTTCCAAGCCTGACACCTTACAAGAAATGCATTTTCCCCTCATCCTATTTGTGAAGTATCCAGAGTTTTAGTTTATACTATAGAGAAACATGGAGATTCTTTGAAATGCTCAGACTATTTTAATCTTCCTCCTGTGTTATTCTGAATTCCTTTGGTCTTGATGTTCACAGATACCTGCAGCTCTCACTAGCTTTAGTCGCAGTTACAAGTTCTCAGCACCTCTGAAAATCAGATCTTCAGGATACCAAAGCTCAAACCCTTAACTTGCTCATGAGTTGGCTGTGGGTGGCTGGGGGGGGGGGGGGGGAGGAAAGGTTTACAATTCATAGTTCATAGGTTTATTATGATATGAACGATCAAACCCAACATTCTAAATGCCTAAACCTGCAAACGCTTAAGGATGTGCATAACTCTACTCATATGAATAATGTTACACAAATACAGAGGTGTTTGAAGGATCTGACTCTAATCTAAACTAGCCAACATATATCCAAATCAAATTTGGGACCAAATCAACCTGAAGCTATAACTGTTCCTGGACCAAATTCTACCCTGCTGGAGCCCTTTAAATCTAGAGTCCTGTAACTTCTTTGGCTTCAGTGGCATTACTCGGAATTTGCACTATTTCCCCTTCTGTGTAGGTGACCATTTGCTGCATATCAGTTGCCTAAGACTGAAGAAGCTTACACATATTCCCATAGTCTTGTAAAGAAGTTGTGCTGTAAACACAACTCCAAATTAGATACACACAAGAGAAAAAGAAAGGGAAGCATTTTACACTTATTTCAAAGCACATGCTCTAAATAGACTAATAGAGGCAATTTCAGAGACTCAGGTATCTCACTTATAGCAAAAGGCCAAAAGGACCCCAAAGCACTTCACAAATTAGAGCATCACTGAAATGCAGGGCCCAACAGAGTTGGGGCCAGGAGGGCCATTTGGCCTGGGCCTCAAGCTGAAAGGGGGCCTCAAATTTAGACACTTGTTAATTTTTTGGCATTTGCTAAGTTTTGCAATTTGTTTTTATGCAAATTCCTTTAGGACTAAAATGTGACACATTCTCTCAGCTTACAGCTGCAAATTTAGGCAAATAAGAGATGTGATTTGGTAAAAGACCATTTTTTTGTTAACTGATATAGATTTCATCATATTAAAAGGTTAAAAATGTTCATAAATATTTAGTATTTTTGTCAGTTTGCCTGTATCAGTGGCTCCAGGTGAACACACCTTCAATGTGTTGAAGCAGGTAAAGGACTATCACTGTTCAACTATGGGACAAGAACGTTTGAATGGGCTCACCATGCTTAATATCAACTGTGACGTTGCAAGAAAGCTAGATTTTTCCTCAATAATTAGTGCATTTGCACAGAAAAAGGCTAGAAAAGCATCTGTTAAATTTTTTAAAAAATCAAATTATGTCTCACTCTTTTTTTGGTGCCTTATTTTGTTTTCATGTGTTGACATTTTTTATTTTTATTATGGCTAGGGACCTCAAAAGCTGGAAGTGGCCCGGGCCTCTCTGGACCTCTGAGCGGGCCTGCTGAAATGTATCCATTTCTGAGATGGAAGCTAGCACCCAGTCAAACAACTAGTAGCCAGCACATTCCATGCACTCTGGAAATGGACTCGAGCCTTAAAGTTTGTATACAGACCTGGACTTCTGTCGAGTTCAAGTGTCTGAGATCCAGGATATTGAGTTAGTCATCAGCTCCATTTTAAACCAAGTTTGGAAACAATTTTCAATGCTTTAGCCTGAATATGAAATAATGTTACAGTCCCAGCCAGAATACCGTATGGAATCATGCTGTAACTGGGCCAGAGGGAAATTGTGTTATAACTGAGTCTTCTGACACAATTGTTTTTGTAGCATAGAGAAGGCCTTAGCCACAACATGAACATGGACTTATTTCAATGGAACCAAATACCGGCACCAATTGGAACAGAGCAGAGATGGTGGTTCAGAACTGGATCACCTACAGCACAGGGAGCTCATAAAACATTTGCCAGTCCTAGAAAGGAAACAAACTAAAATCTATTATACCCCTAACTTAAAGCTACCAAATGATGATCAGTAGACCTGTTCCAGACAATAGGACAAATAACAAATCCAAAACATTTGCGTCCGACCTCAGACCCAAGCAGCACTCACCCACCAGAACAGAAGGAACAAGAAGATGCTGAAGCACCTATACAGAATCCATCTAACGTTGGTTCAATCATGCATGAAGAGACTCAGACCACTGAGGAATGTCCATGCCTCCATGTACAAACTGATCCTTGAAGGCAAAAGGATCAACACTTTAGCCCTGTCCTAATATATATCACCACTAGACCCTCAAGCATGGCATTTTATCAGAGGGAGAAGCATGCAATAGTCCAATATCCTAAACCTATCGCACTCAGGCTCCAGGCCTGCCTTTGGTAAAGAAACGGCACTGGTTGCTGATGGACTGACAATATTAGTGACACTGATGGATGATGTCATAGAAAGGGACAGTAGTAAGACACTCAGCATTGGTTCTACTGACTTCAACAGAAGTAACCCAGAGAACTTCTGCCCTCCCCAGCAATTCCAAGCAGGAACTGAAAGAATCCATCAGAGAGTTTCGCTCATTACTCAAAAGCGTGGTTGGGGAAGTGCTCTGCCTCATCAATATGCTTCTTATGCAGAGTCCCACACTGCTAAATATCAAATCAGCAGGGAACAACTACAGAAACTCTAGCTTCAATATCAACAATTACACTAGTCAACATTTTTCATAGTTCAAAATCCAAAGCATTTTTTTCAACTGAAAAATGGGGGTGAGGAATTTGAGAACATTTCCTCTTGTTTTTCCAACCAGCTCTAGTCAACAATATGCTTATGGCACTTGGACATTTATATAAACATCTTGCTCATATGAAGAAAATGGCACCACCACTACACCTCCCCAGTTCACCTCCACACAGCGGAGCAACAACTGTCCCAAGTATAAGCCAAGCAAGTTGGAGGCAGTGCCGGTGAGGAAAGGAAAGTACTTTGATGAGGTGGCACAGTTCATTTTTCACTGGTAAGAAGTCAGTGGTTACTCCTCACAGGTGAAGGCCAAGCCACAGTGATCCTCTTACCTTTGTTATTTTGAGGATGCTCTGCCATAGTCACTACAAGGCAAAGCAATGCAGTAAACACAGGTGCTTCAAAATGCAGGTGTCCATCTCCTACCTCTAAAAATCTAGTGTAGGCCCCTAAGGCCTCTGATGGATTTGTTTGTGAGGAATAAGATATAGAACTGGATCTGATCCTTGGTAAGGAGCCAGTGTAGTGTGTGATATTCTGGCTTATGAACAGTCTTCCTCTCCACCACTGTCCAAAGTAAAATCTACAAAATATAAGAACAACAAGGATGAAGCAAAGAATACATGCCTAACAGGACAATGAAGACACTTTGGTTCTTTAATGGGTACCAAGATACTACTGTGATTATCGATCTAGCTATCCATATATGGATTTATATATCCAAGCAGAATAAATAGAGCCTTGGTTTTACAGCCTCTGCCAAAGGACCACCACACAGTAAACAGCCTGGACCTTGTTTGTCTACCTCTGGAGAACAAAGAGCTAATTCTATCCTGAAGGGATCTGAACCCAAGTGTGGCAGGGCTGGGGTAAAAACACCAGCATTGCCCTGCCACTTCAGGCTAAAGCCTGCTTGCAAGAGGCAAGGCTAAACGTAGAGGCTAGTTCAGCCCAGCTGAGAGCCCTAACGAGGGCTACCCGGCAGTAGGTAGCTGGAGCAAGTGGCTACAGCTGGGGCTGGGAGCTGTGAGGGCTTGAAAAGCCTCAGGCTCCAGTTAGCTGGGAGGCAGGCTAGGAAGGAGGCAGGGGGGCGCTCTGTCTCCAAACCTGAGGGCCAGAGAGCCTCAAGGGCCAAAGGCTGGGAGCCAGGGGGGTGAAGGTAACCACGTGGGGGATCTTGGGGTGCACTTGCTGAAGGTGATAAACCTGCACTGTAAATAAAGGACACTGGGAAACCACCGGAAAAGGTGTGGACAGTGACTTTGTTGGGGGCACCAGGCTGTGAGACGCAGGAGGACACAAGCCACAGGAGGGGACCCTGTGACACCAAGTTTCAAAGGGGTCTAGGTATTTCAGACCTGATGGTGCTCCTGGAGAAACAGCTTTCTCTCCTTGCTCCAGTAACCTTGATGTATTGCCAGGCAAGCTGATGGCTATAACGAAACAGTCCGAATCCTCTCACATCAAAAAGAAGGCGGCCAATTTCACAGAACAAAAGACTGA
This sequence comes from Sternotherus odoratus, assembly GCA_032164245.1. Classification (NCBI taxonomy): domain Eukaryota; kingdom Metazoa; phylum Chordata; order Testudines; family Kinosternidae; genus Sternotherus; species Sternotherus odoratus. Next base: position 162,047,893 of record JAVMKO010000001.1, read on the forward strand.
AGTACCAGTGTGACAGGTCACTAAACACTATCATCCACTGCTTCTGGTTAGACAGAGCATTGAAGAGGGATCCTGCTAAGTAGTACAGAATATGGAACAAGGTCTTAACCTCAGTCTGTGCCTTCGGACACTGGCTTCATGGATTAAAGAACTCAAGTACAAGAAGGGGGACTTAGAAAACAGGAGGTGCTGGTAAAGATATTCAAAACGTTTCTCAGGCAAATGAAGAGAGAATGTAACAGCCATACCAACTGACTCTCGCTCCAGCGGTTTGAAGGAAGGAAGACGCGTTGTCTGTTGTTTATTGCATTTGCTAATCAACAAAGGTCACGCCTTTAATTTCTCATAAATATTTTGTCATTTATAATTTGATAAAAATCCCATTTGTGATTTATATATATTAAAAATTAATACTCCAGCTAGTTCATCTCCACAGTGGCTGATCACTTGTAAACACTCATCCTTAAAATGCAACAATTATATTCTGTGACTTCTCTCCGTCTACATACTGCTCCCTTCGCTTCCCTGCTCTCTACTCCTATTCCCCTTCATGTACTTACCTGTGGCCCCCATCCCTATGTCACTGTCCCATCCTCTCCTCAATGCTACCACTAGGGACCTTCTCTCCCAGGACAATCGTCTCTTCAGGGATGATTACAAAGTTTCCTTTATCTACTGGCCAAAGGCTTCTGAAACTTATGGTTTTGCCTCAGCTCCTATGAAGGTCCTCTTCCCCTCTGTTCACTTCCTACTGATCCGTGGTGCTGGTGGGCATGTAACTAGGCAGAAGTGTTAGATGGAAGGGGAAATAGTCATTATGCTGCATCAGCGCAGAGTCATCCACTTCAACAGGGCCTGTTTTCGAGGCCTCTCATAGGCACAATTAATTGCAGGAGGAAAACTGCACCTGCAAATTAATGGCCAAGTAGAGGCCGTGCTTTAAAAAAAGACAAAAGGAGCCATAAAGTGTACTTCATCCAAATTTTGCACCCCCCCCCCCAAATGAATAACAAGATGAGTTAGTTTAAGATTTTCTTAATCTTTCTGTGCACCAAATAACATCATTAATGTAGCTGGTCAAGGAATTCCCATGCTTCCCCTGTTTTCTTGTGCTTGATTCCTATCACAGGTGTTACTCATGCAGAGAGTGAAGTCACAATTCCCCCTCATCAGCTAGCTAGGGAGTCTTCCACCAATGACCCCACTCTTCATTACATCCTGTTTCTTTCCCAGCCTCCCAACCCAGACAGAAAAACTTGCCTGACATCCAATATGAGCTTATTGTAGCCCTTCCTTCATTTTCCTAGTTATTTACATTGCAGCAGCATCCAGATGCCTCAGGCAGGGATTGTGGCCCCGGTGTGCCTAGGCACTATGCACACACATAAAATGATGATCCCCGTCCCACAGAGTTTACAATCTCGGTATATCATCCCACACAGCCCACAGAAACAAGCACTCGGGGGGGCTCTTTAAGGCTCATCTCATTGATTCAGGTGAAACTCCACAGAAGCCATGAATTCTTGGGGCGTGGGCCAACCCTATATACATCCTGTCAGTGATTGGAAGAAAACCTGGTCTAACTGTTTTCAGAGGCCAGCAGAGGCTTCTTATTTCATAGTCTACCGGCAGCAACAGGAGCCAAAGAATAAAGATGGTCAGGAGAAAGAAAAGAAGTATAATTTTCTGAGCCTTCAAACAGCAAAAGCAGAGTCCACTTCAAATTTTTTTAATGCTTATCGAAATAGTGTATTTGGCACGTAGATGCTAGAGTGTTGGCACTATATAAGTATTATAGATGAACAAGCAAGAACTAGAGAGACAGTAATTGTCTGGTAGACAGAGGAGAGAACTGGAATCCAGAAATTCCTAGGTTCTAATCAGAGTTGACCTGATACTTGCCTTTGGGAAAGGCCTATAGGCCCAGATTTTTAAAGGCAGTTAGGCCTTGTTCTGCTCAGCATTGTTTTCCTAAGGGCTTGTCTTCACGTACAGAATGGCGCCCAGTGCGATGCTCCTCAAAACACAGTGAAGACAGTGGAAAGACCACTTTAGACCTTATTGGTGTAATTAATTGATGATAAATCATGTCATGTTGGTAAAAAGGACTGTGTTATGCTTTCACTGAGAGGGAGCTTCCTGCTCTTGCTTGGGCATGATGCTATTGCATTATTGTGTAGTTCTGCATGTCTGCCTATGTAATGCTGTAAGAACTGAGCTCAGGAAAAATGTAAAGGGGTAGTATCCACTCATTGATACTTCAGGTACTAAAAATGATTGACATCTATTCATGAGTAATATTTAAGGGGAGATTATCAATGAAAGGTACCATAAAGATAAATAGCAGTTGTGTGTGAGGGACCCATCATTCGCGTATAGGTAGAGACCCTATTGGGCACAGACGGTTAGCTGTTTTTAATAAGCTCCCAAAAATTCTCCTAATAAGCGCTCCAAATTTCAGACTCCTCTGAACTGCACCACTGATGGAGGTTCAAGGAAAACTTTAGCAAAGATGCTACTACGCTGAAGAGAGAGCTTCTCCGATGGGCATAGTTAATCCACTTCCCCAGTAGGTGGTAGCTAGGTCCATAGGAGAAGCTCTCCCATTAATGTAGCATAGGCTACACTGGCAGTTACTTTGGTATAACTACATCGCTCAGGGGTGTGGATTTTTTCAAGAGTGAGCAGGAACTCAGATTTCTCCCTTGCTAAACCAGAGAAAAGGTGTTTTGGGGCTTTGGGTATAACTAGGTAGTTGGACATTCTTTTCAGAGTCCGCTTTGGGATGGCACAAAAAATCCTATAGCAAGTGCTGAAAATTCATGAATGAAAAACAAAAGCCTTTAACATTTGCGGGAAAGAAAGAAGGGCTAGGAGTAGGCTTGAGTGTGGATAAACATGTTCTTCTGTATCAAACCGTACAACATTCATGTGTCACATGCACATCAAATTCATATTCATATAATATTGCGGCTTTACTCTGAATATATATTTAGTGCTTTGAGGGTCAGCTTATTTTGGCCTGATTCAGCTGAGGTCAAGCAGTAGTACTTGGGGCCTTGCTTTATCCTCCAGAAAATAGGTTTGGGGTTTTTTTTTAATTAAAGCCAAAGATGGTAGAATTTAATATAGATGCTTCTAGACTAGTTATCTTAGATCCATATTCTGCTGCTCTTACTCACAATAAGTATTTTAGGGCTGGACTACACTAGGAAATTATCTAGGTTGCTCAGGGATGTGAAAAATCCACCCCCCTGAGCAACACAGTTAAACCAACCAAACTCCTTGGTGCAGACAGCACTAGGTCAATCTGAGAATTCTCCTGTCAACGTAGCTGCTGCCTCTCAAAGAAGTGGATTATCACCTACACCAACAGGGAAACTCCTTCCCTCAGCATAGGTAGCATCTTCACTCAAGATGCCTCTGCATCATTTTAAGTGTAGACCAGCTTTACTCCATGAGAAATCCCAATATTTTCAGTGGGAGTACTCATTGGAAAAGTTACTACTCAGCATTGGTAAGAGTGACAGATTCTGTCCAATAATCATACATTAAGTGGGAGGATCTAATTCTCAATCTAAAATCAGGGACTATGCAAACAGAAAATATGAATATTCCTGAAAGCATGTAGCTCCACTACACTTCTCATATGCACATGGTTATGTCTGTATTAATAGTTATTACATTTGGCCCTGATCTTACACATGCTTACTACTGCATAAGCATTAGAACTGCACATAGTAGAAAGCACTACACTCAATAATAAGGGTTTGCTGCATCTTCCCCTTTGTAGCTGCCAAAAATATACGTTTAAAAATAAAATCAAAGAATTAATGAATCTGTTGGCTCATTCTGACATGGGGCAATCCAAAGTAAATGGAAAGACTACCACTGACTTCATGGCATGTTAGATCAAGCCTATAATGATGTGAAAAGTAATAGTACTGAAAAAAGCTCAAGCTTGAAAATTTTCCTGGGTTTGGATATATTACAGAAGACTTTTATTTACTTCTGACAAACATGCAAGTCAATGTCTTTAAATAATCCCAAGAACATGAATATGCAGGAGACAGAGGCTCATTAAATCTGGAATATATAAATGATCAAGGAAAATGATAATTTAAATTGATATTTCAACCTTCATTAGGAAGTAGTTATCAGATTATTTGAAATATACTGTTGAAAAATGTGATGAATACTCATAAGACTAGAGAGACTTAAAGCACAATTTTCAAAGAAGAATTATATGAACAATTTGTGAAAATGATTTGTTTCTAATCATTTGGCCCAATGTTCTCTTATTCCATATGTCTGGACACCCAGGATTACAAATTCTACTGTTTTTTCAGGACCTAGGGCAGGTAGTAATAAATTGTCTCACATTTACATGATATATATTTCACCCCAAAGGATTTTAACATGCAAGAAAATGAAAAACAAGTTGTACTCAAGCCACATTTTATCCCCCACTGAAATGCATCATCTGATTTAAAGTAGAGAGTTAACATGACAACAGTACAAGAAGGGAAGATGATGTTGTGTCCAGTTGAAATAGTAAGGGAATGGGGCTGGTAGAATGTACTATTACCTTGTAAGCAGATAGTGGTCTTACCTTGCTCCTAACATCTCTCTCTCTCTCTCTCTCTCTCTCTCTCTCTCTCTCTCTCTCTCTCTCTCTCTCTCTCTCTCTCACACACACACACACACACACACACACACAAAATATATCTTTTGCTTGAAAGCCCCTTTTTACAAGCTCCTGTGTTGGTGCTCATCAAACTCAAATGATCTGCATGCGAGGGTAAGTCAGCAGAACAACTGTGCAGCTCTGTGCAGGATCCTAGAATCTGACAGCTTGTTACAGCGCGAAACTGGAATTTGGCCAGGACCCCACAGTTAAATATCCCTATTTTTCACCAAAAAGAGGGAGAGTCTTAAATGACTCCCAGTGGCCAGGAATTCAGTTTTACATTTCATCTAACACAGCAGTTCTTGCAACACAGTGAATCTAAACACCATGCTGTGGTGCTGGTTCTCTGCTCCTTGAAGCACCTGGGTGTATACTGGTGAAGCCAAGCCCTGACCCACTTAATTTGAGAAATCCAACTAGTACAGTTGTAGGCTGAAGTAAACACCAATATAATCATTGGAAAGACAGAGATTATCACTGGCATGCAACTGGAGAACAATGATGAAGGGGAGTTGTGCACCCAGTTCTCTCTGCCAATCCCTGAAAGTTTTACCCCAGGTTGCTTTGGAGGGCTAATATTCTTAGCCTGGGCTCCCAGTGTAGCCTTCCCATCTACTAGCAGTGCCAAAGGGCTGTTGCACTTTTCTGTCTCAAGAAAGAAGAACTATAGTTAGGGAAGTGATTGTCCTATAAGAAAGCAAAAATGTACAGACACTCCTTTTAAATGACTGCAGGAGAAAATCTCCATTTCATCCATGTTCACTAATCCACAGCAGCACTAGCTCTCCCCTATGGCTTTTGTTTCTGTAAATACAGCCAGGGCAAGATCCTGATGATTTTCTCTCATCATAGGCTATTTCTGGGGTTTTGCCAAATGTGTCAAACAGAACCATCTGGGTTTGGGAAGGTTCTAAACTTCCCAGGGCTCGGCTCCATATGCACAGCTCCTCAGGCATCCTTGCCCTCTTCAGGCCTGCTGTGAATCAGACTGATTGTTATTCAGGTGGGATGGCCCGGTCATGAACTGCACTAATCAAAAAACAAACTGCACCAAAACACTGAGGCTCACACACTGGCTCAGGCCTCCCCCTGACCTTTGTTAACCAGCCGCTTCCAATGGATGTGATGCAGGTTGTTCTTCTGGAGTTTTGCACCTTCCACAGTTACCAGACATCTGTGTAAATCCCACCCCCCTTGTGTTGGGCATCAGGGTCAGTAATGTTCAACAATTCGACGTGGGAAGTCTTTCTGAGGAAGTACCAGGCCATAAATTTCATCCAACAAGAGCCACCTATCAAGCTCGGCCTTGTTAAGAAGCCTCCCCGATATGAATCACAATAAAGGCTATGGGTCCTGTACTGTTGTGTTGGAAGAATGAAACAGTCAGAGGTTGCAAAAAAGATTTTTCATTTCTTTCCTTTTAATATTGGGTCAGCTGTCATTTCACATTCATTACAGCCTTGATGTTAGCCGAACACCCCTCGCCTTTTAGGCTAGCCCACTGAAAAGCCAACGCACATAACACACAGGGAATAGTTTATTCTGAACTGAAGCAAACAGGAAAAGTTATGTCTTCTGTTGCTATTTATTCAGGTGCAAATGGTTTCTGATTGAACCTCGAAGGTTGTGTTGTGTTGTAGCATACCCAGTGCCAGTTGTAAGCAGGCACAGAGTACTACTCTGTCATAAATCCCGGAGCTGCAATACCAAGTGACTATGGGTAGGGGGTTAGTTAAGACTTTTTGGAGTTATTCTAAAGCTGTGTTTCATGTCTAAAGTGCCATTTCCCATCACAGCTGTGCTTTCTCAATGAGGGGGGGGGGGGAGCACAAACCATAACATATCTTGGTTTCTCATTTGTTTGAATCTACAAATTTGAAGAAAAAAGACCCCCAAGGTTACAGGAGATCACAGCTGTTTTATGCATTTAATTTCTGAGACGGGGATTTTATTATGCTTACTTTACAGATTACAAGCAACAGAACTGGAAGATTTCAGGAAGACATACAAAGTATCTAAAACTAGAGCTTGGGTCAGTTTTTTGTTTAATTTCTATTATTTGAATGGCTAATGACCAACTTTGAGTATGAGGTCACTGCCCAGAAATACAAACTTCCCAGCTGCAAAATGCAGCTAAAGAAAAGGGGAAGGGAGGTTGGGGGAGAAGCACAAATGGAGGTGTCTATTTGAATATAAGCCATTCACGCCTGTCTACAAAATTAGGCCCCAAATCCTGCAACGACTTACATACATGCTTAACTATATGGACAATGATTAGTCCCAATGACTGCAATGGCAGTAGGTACAGTGTGTGAAAGCAAACGTGTGTGTGTGTAAGCAGGTGTGTACGCCTTTTCAGGATTGGGGCCTAACACTGAATTCATGCACAGCAAGAAGCTGGAAATGTTTCTGAAGGAAAACAGAAGATGTTTTTAGTGGAGACAAAGATAAAGGACACATGGGGATGCAAGCGTGTAATTCAGGGCAAAATTCAGCACAACAGCACTTCAGAGTTTCCTCCTCAGCTAAGGCCTGATTCTTCTCCCATTGGAGTTCATGGTGAAACTCCCATTAACTCAGTGGTGCAGGATCAGACCCTAGAATACTCAGGGCAAGATTCTGGTATCTCTACTCAGGTTGAGTAACGCTTTACTACCTGAGTGGTCCTTTTGAAGTCAATGGAACCATTTGTGGAGTAAGGTACTACTCAGCCTGAGTAAGGTACAAAAATCTGCCCCTCAAAGATTAGCCCAGGTCTTGAAACAAAAGAGATAATAGCTATCTGCTCTTTTGTTGTTGTTGTTGTTGGCAGGAATCCAGGTTATGGTATATAATTATCACCTGAGGAGTAGTAAACCTGGGCATATCTAGAAAAGAATGAGGAGCCAAATCTCCTCCAGCTCTGTGCAAGGAGTGTGCGTAACACACTGTATGTGTCCATGGTGCATTTCCTTCCTGAAGGGGGAAGAAAAGATCTCCTTGTCTGTTTTCATATGGTTTAAAAATCTATTTGGACTCGCAGGCTTAGTTTTAAAGTGAAGTGAGAGTGTGTGTGAACACATACCTGGCAGTCACCAGCTTTTGTAATTCTAAGGGTACCTCAAATACCAGCAGCTAAGATTCAGATTGCTGCAGCTTTAATTGTGTTTGGTGTGATATACAAAACAATATGTCTTGATACGTTGAATGGCAGCCCAACGTTAGAATATTCCTGGCAGTGCTATAAAGCAAAGCTTTCCCTTAGTTAGCCAGTTGAGGAATTTGGGTTAATGCTGCGTACCCTTTTTACCCCCACAGTTCTGTTTTTGTGAGGTTGGCAGAAACTGACACTTTTTCTTTTGCTTAATTAAGTTGTTCAGAAGAAGGCTGGTCAAACAGTTGCGTCTACGTGGGGAGTCCTGAAATGAACAGAAAGCAGTGGGCGTTGCCAACATAAAAAGGGGGATTCTGTTATTGTTTGGGTGTAGACGGGTCATTTTTTCAAACTTACTGCTGCCTGAGTGACCACAACCCTGCAAACAGCAGCAGTGAAAGGACATTAAAGCTGCTTAAATGCAAGTACCTTGGACTTCAAAGTGTAAGGGGAAAAAAATAGTGGGAGTATTTTCCTTTTCTCTTTTAAGAGAAAGAGCAGATGAGTTTAAATGGGATATGGCAGTACATTGTGAGTTGGAACTGGTACTCTCCAGTTCCCATTGCACTCAGTAAAAAAGAACTAGATAGATTCATGGTGGATAGGTCGATCAATGGCTATTAGTGTGTCCCTACCCTCTCTTGGCCAGAAGCTGGGAACGGGCAACTGGGGATGGATTGTCTGTTCTGTTCATTCCTTCTGGGGCACCTGGCACTGGCCACTGTCTGAAGACAGGATGCTTGGCTAGAGGGGCCATTGGTCTGACCCAGTATGGCCACTCTTAGGTTCAGTAAGATGAAAAATCAAGTGCCAGTGGAACTCGGGTTGCCAACCGAGGAACTGTTCATGTATCTGAATGCTGGGGAGCCCATTTCTTACCTCCTCCAACCTAGAGATAAATCATAGAAACAACAGCACTTGCTTTACATTATTGTTTGTTCTAGGATAGTTTGAAGCAATATCTGACTTGTTATTCAGGGGGAAAAAAAGGGTACTGAATTTTTAAGCCCACTGGAAATTTAAATTCAAGCAACTGTATCATTCCTCCAAGATAATCCGCTCTGTACTTTACTCATCTTTGATGATATAAGGCCAGATCCTCAGCTGTAAACACCATGTCTTCACTGGGTCCATAAGATCACTAAGGATCTAGCCTGCTGTCTTTAAATATTCCTCTCTATGATTTTACATTGGTTGCAACTTGATAAGCAACTGTGAGAAATCCAAGTTCCATGTCATCATGGGTTGTTGAGGATTCTCTTAGGACAATGATGATCAGGCTCACAAGCGCCTGTGCATTGCTTTGGGTGAACCTTATGTAGTTTGACCACATGATGATCAACATCTATCTATGGTGTCCTTACAGTTTAAAATCTGAGTACAGTTGAAATCAGACACATGGGTGTACATCTAAATTAACTCTGTTAGCTTCACTGGAGTAAGTTGGTTACCCAGTTGGTGAATCAAGAGGACAGGATCTGGCAGTAAAAGTGGAAAGCTGCCCTTACAACATTTCCACTTAAACTCAGACTTCAGGTTATGACTCTACCACAGATAATGCCCGTGAGCCCACTGGGAGCTGGAAACATCACGTTCCGGTGCAATACCTCAACCCAAACTGGGAAAGCTGAACACACTGGCCATTAGCTGAAACGTTTAGTAATCTAAAACCAAAGCCCCACTTCAAAGATCTTGACATGATACATCCCCCTCATTGACTGAAAGTTGACTTAAGACTTATATTTTGGATTCCACCTGAATTTCCTCAAAGTCCAGGGATTTTAGAATCCAGGGCCTTGATTCAGCCCTGTCTCAACCTTAGATCACATCTAATCACAACCCAGCAACGTTTAAGGCCACCAAAGGCAGAGACTGATAATCACGAGGTACTTTGCCTTACTTAATCATTGTGCATTGAACTTTTAACCGGAGTATGGAAATCCTGATGGCATTGTCCTTCCCCTATTTGCTGTATTTTATTTTTTAAATGGGGTTTTAAAACACTCCTTTCAATTACAGTTGCTGTTTGGCCATTGCATACAGAGCTACAACACATATGGGGAAAGGAATCTGCAGGAAAGAGTCGCTCTATGATAATTATACAGATATTCCAGACTGGATCTTGCTCCAGTGAAACCCAGGGCAAAATGCTTACTGAATGTAATGGGCTAGGCTTCTCCTAGTCATGGTATAATTCAGAGCTGTACAAAGTACTGTGGCTGGTAGCCTTGTTTTCATTTGAGGTGCCTCTCATTTCTTCCTAGTTGGTACAAATCGGATGCAGATTTATGCAGTGATCAACTGTATTCCTACAAGTCCATAGTTCCAGCTGCGAGATAGAATGAGCTTTTTTGTTTTGGTGAGACTCCACGAATGTTATGTCTTTACTCCCAGGAAAACAGAAGGCCTTCCTTGACACGGCAACCCCACAAGAGTTCAGATACCGAAACTAAGGTCCTAGAGACAGAAAGAAGGATTCACAAGGGCTGGACAGGAGCCATCTCACTATTCCTGGCACTTGCAGTTCCAAATGGAGCTTTGCAGCTCATCAGGACAAAGAGTACAGTTTTTATCAGCCCAAGATTCTGCTGACAAATACATAATAAACTGACAGAAAGAGACCAAGCAACATTTCAAAAAGCCCACTTACATAGGAGGTAGAGCATAGCATAAGTGGGGATGGTCACTTTCTGCAGGTGTTCAGCCAATGTCCCCAAATTTACATATATTTGCATACTGTCAAACAGTTGGCTGACAGAATCTCTGAGAAGGTCTGGACTGAACCCAAACCTGTCAGTGACTTTCTCCTTGCCAGTCAAGGTTGGCTTTGGTAGCAATTAAAGAGAGGAAAGAAATACTTCTGACATTGCAGTATAAGAAGCCACAGCTGGGGTAATCTTAAATAGAAAATGTATGTTTTCTTAGATGAATATGCATTCCCTCTCCATAGCATAAGGACTATGAGAGCAGGCGTGACTATCCAAAAGATAATGAATACTAACTAATCCAAAGAGAAACTGATTTTACTCTTTGCTTTTATGAACAATCTATTTCTACAAGCAGGTGCCAGAGAGTGCTGTGTGTATTACCAGCTCTTGCAATACTCAAAACAAAAGGAGGGCCCTTCTGTCTGTAGATTTCTGAAAAGTAACTTGTGATTTTATCTTGATGCTTAGACAAAAACTTAGTAACTTTCTGCTATACATGAGAGCAGTGTAAAATGACTCATAGAAAAACTATCAAAGAGATTTTCTGGGTGTTTTATTTTCCCTGCCCCTGGTGACAGGAGCTGCAGATGAAATTAGTGAACTAATGGAGGAAGGTGGCTAGGAGGGAATCTGGATACTTAATAATCTCCGTGACAATGACTGCTGATATTTTTATAGATATTCATAAAGACAAAAGAACCACCACCAACAGGGATAGATTTGAAGCCCCCACCCTTTTATTTCGTATTTTACCTATTCTTTACTTAGCCAGAATAATTTAATATTTCATCTTTAAACAGTGATGGACACTATAAGTTCATGAGCAACAGACAATAGATTCTATTTATTCACCAACAATAAAGACACTGTTTCGCTCTGGACTGCAAGTGACTGAGCCATCTGGCCCATATCTTCACAGTAAAACATTGTCCGTGACACAAAAAATGATGACATCCACAGGACAAACTAATGGGACCTCCACATAAAGCCTTCCTCTGAAACTATGATATCATACTGCATAGGAGACACCAGCACAATTGAATCTGGTCACCAAGAGCACAAGTGAGATAGGACTATTTAAATCAAATTTTATAGGAGACGTTTTGTCCTCTGTAGCAAACCATCCAGATCCAACTACAGCCTTGAAACATCTTTTTTTATTCACTCTTAAGGCAACAGTACAGTTCTGTGTTGCATTGGCAGCCCTCTTTAGCTTGTGCTAGATCCAGGAAGTACACATCCATTTTCAGAGTCAGCACCTGCAAGCTTTTCTTCCAACAATGTTTTACTGATGGATCACCACCTGCACCAGCCTTTTTTCTGATAGCCCAGAAACAAGCAGCTCTTTCTCCTCCTTGCCAACTGGAATGTCCAAGTCTGCCACGGTCTTACAAATAGATTCTTAGCTTTAACAAGGCACTCTCAGCACTGGTCTACCTGAATGGCCGCTTCATGGGACAAAAAACAAACCCAAGAAAAAAGGCCCAATGGAAGAAATGTCATTCTCTAAAAACGACAGTTTATCTTTGGGGATACAGTGTTTGCATTGCTGTATCTTTTAAGGAAAGTTTAGGAAGAGGAACTATAGATCTAATGAAAGAGACAAATCCTTTTTAAGTGACAATACCATTGACGTGTGAATATTTACTGATGTGTGGGAATACTTAGACTTCTGTTAATCATTCACAATAAAAGTAACTCCCGTTTTATTAAACTGAATGTCTAGCTGGCCGAACGTCACTTTGACAGACATGCTGAGATCAGTGTAGAGCTGCATGCTGGAAAGCATGAATGTTGTGCTGGCGTTACACAAGGGTTATTCTTTCTATTGTTAGGGCGTTACAAGCCATTAGAGCAGGATCAGACTCACAGGGTTATAAGCAGCTTCATTGCTGAAAATCTATAGCAGAGCATCATAGGGGAGGACTGGCAAGGGGTGTGCTAGTGGATTCCTTGGCTTTTGTTTGTTTGAATCAGAGTCTGTTTTGTAGTTCCATTAGTGGGACTAGGACTTCTCTTGGGCCTGATAAAGGTACTTTCTCCACTACAGTAATGGTTCCATGTCAGTGCAACCTTGCAGCACATGTACTGAAAAATACATTTTGCTGACCTTGCTCTGGCTCAGTAGCTTTTCCTTTGAAACCAAGTGACAGCAATGGAACTGTTAGTGGACTCCCAATGAGTGGTGCTTTGAACACTAAAAAGGACTCTAGTGTAATGCATCTTTTCTAGACTATTAGTTAGCCGCACTGAATTCGGGACCAAATTTACAGCGTGCCTCAAAAAGGAGTACAAAGTTCCACCCACAAAAATACCCTCCACATTTCCATTCAGAGGTTGAGAAGCTGCATATCCTTTATGCAGAAATACAGTTTGCATGCACAGATCTGAGTCTTTGCATGTGACCAAACTCAGTCATGTAAATATACATAATTTTCAAGGGCAAAAGATATTAATCCACAGCTGAATTATAACCTCTCACTCAAAGGATGTGGATGATAAAAGCCCACATGGCCATTAAAGTGTAGCTCCATTACGTGAAGCTACTTTAGTAGATTTAAGCTTCCAGATTCAGACATTGTCACCCTGATGTACAGTGTGTAGTACAATGGACTCCCAAATTAATCTGGGGCATCTAGGCATAACCAAAATAAAGTAATAACATATCATTTTAAAATGCAAGCTTAAATCTTGAGGCACAATTCTCCAGTCACTGAACAGAGGACTATAGAGGGCCCTTCCTATGGTGTGTGTGTTGGATTTCACTAGTTCATGCACATAGAACCACTGATTAAAATGAAAATGTACTCCATACACATCTTTAAAGAGGGTTTTTCTTAAATCAACATGATCAGGTACAAAATCATTAGACTACAGAAAGCCAAAAGCCAGTTTATCAGCAAAAAATACATTTAAATTTAAAAGGCTCTTCACTGAAGGCAAAATTATCAATTGGGTACAGAGTCAAACTTAACGGAGGTAGAGTTGTTTTTATCAAAGAGGCATCTTTGCCTTTAGCTGGTTCTTCACACTTTTCCTGTCTTTAAATGAGATTTATATACTTAATTCCACAGTCTCAGAGATTATCCAGTAGCAAAATTCCCTGAGAAAATACACATCTCTCCAATGACACCTTTTCTTTTCTTTTTATCAGAGGGGTAGTCATGTTAGTCTGGATCTGCAAAAGTGACAAAGAGTCCCGTGGCAACTTATAGACACAGATGTATTAGAGCATAAGCTTTCATTGGTGAATACCCACTTTGTCAGATGCAAGTGCATCCAACGAAGTAGTATTCACCCACGGAAGCTTATGCTCGTCTAATACATCTGTTAGTCTATAAGGTGCCACAAGACTCTGACATTTTTGTTTGTTTCTTAAAAAATACTTCTCTCTTTTGAGCATTTTCCTTTGTCTTAAGTACCATCATCCTGAAATGTTATATTGATTTGAGGCTTAAATCTCTTCTCCCTATGTGGGCATAAATCAGAACCCTCAGGTGGGTTCTTTTTCCATGCAGATGATAATTTAGCTTTTCAGTCTTACAGGTGAGTGGGAGATGAAGATAACAGGACTAAAGAGTCTATATTTACCTTGTGCAATTAAAAAAAAAAAGTGTTCAGAGATCAAAGCACCAATTGAGACTGGCAGCAGTTGGCCAAGAAATTCTCAATACCAAAATCAAGCTAGAAATCTGGTGCATGGGCATATGTATAGATGTGACAAGAAACAGAAGCACCCACCGGTTTGGTTCCTTCAGCTCATGGAATCTGTTCCTATGTTTTGTCCCACTAAACTTGTGGCTCTCCAGATACTGACAAAGTGATTCTGCACTATTTTCCTGCCTACTCCAAAGCAATATATTTATGTGTATGTATGTATGTATGAGTATATACACACACACACACACACACACATACTTCTCACACACACTTTTAAAAAAATGAGTACTGAGTACAAATGCATTTGTAGAGTCGTGGGACAGAAATAATAAAAGTATTATTGGAGATGATCCTGAACCAAAATTCTGGATGTGAACACACACAAACTTTGAAGGACTTCTCGACTTCACAGCAGGCCCCTGCTTACACATACAATGGCATGAACCAGATCTTGAGAATCAAACATCCCTAACTTTTGGAAAATTTAGGACTGAATTTAGATTTGGATTTAAACTTTGTTGTCCAGACATATCCGTAACTAATACAGATATTATGAAAATGTCCTTTTGGCTATCTATTGGGGGGGGGGCATGCTGATTAGTACTGACTATACTAAATCTAGATTTTTTTGACACATGGCTATTTGTTAAACAATTTAGAAAATTTACCTCAAACACATCAGCTCCAAGGTAATTTTAAAATGAGATCTAGTTTAATGGCTTTAAAATATATACTACAAAGCTTGAAAAACATTGCTACTTGGAAAATAGCTGTTGTATGCAGATTAGTTGACCTAACATATTAGACTATGGGAATATCATTTCTATCCCCCTTCTACCACCATTGAAGTGGATGGGGTTGCACATAGGTGTAAATCAGCAATTTAATCCAGGGTTGTTTTTTTTATGATAGACCAAATGCTCTGATTGTAATTTGCTAGAGGGTTATGATTAGTTCTCCTCATCTTAGAAGCACCATATAGAGATGTTCAAGAATAGCAGCCATGTTAGTCTGTATCCATAAAGAAAGGAATACTTGTAGCACCTTAGAGACTAACTAGTGTGACAGACCGCTCTCTCACCCCTTTCAGGAACACAGGCAGGAAACCCTTTTTTGCTCCAAACAGTGCTCTTTAATTTACAGTGCAGGACCCCACCACCAATATATACAGCTTAAAACAGCTCATTAATATCCAGCTCATTAATATCCAGCTCTATGGACTCTATGTAGTCCAGCTAACAGTGATACAAACACACACAGCTCTTGATAGCTCATACAAACACACTCAGCTCTTGATAGCTCAACCACCACCACTCTGGGCTTCCTTCCTGGCAGCCTTATATCCCCCAGAGGAGGCTGCCAGGTGCAACCCATGCAGGTTGATTGGCCTGCACCTCAGGTGGCTAATTAGCCTTCCTGCACCGGGGGTTTGCAGAGGGCTTTTCTCCCTCTTAAAGGGGTAGCAGGGCTGGCTCAGGCCCTCCTGGCCAGCACCCTGCCACACTAGTTTATTTCAGCATAAGCTTCCGTGGACTATAGCTCACTTCATCGGATGCATAGAATGGAACAGAAGTAAGATGCATTTATACACACAGAAAGAAAGAAAAAAAAGTTGTACATTAGCATACCAATTCTAAGAGGCTGTTAAATTTAGATGGGCCATTATCAATAGGAAAAGAAAATACCTTTTGAAATGGATTTCTGTCAGGCAGGATTTAACACCTGAAGGTAAATTTACATTGAAGGTAAATTAATAAGGGAAATGCAATCAATTAGTGTAATGAGAGAACCATTCGCAAGTTCTGTTAAGCCCTTGGTTTATTGTGTCCAATTTGAAAATTAATTCCAGTTCCTCAGTTTCTCGTTGGAGTCTGTTTTGGAAGTTTTTCTGTTTCAAAACTGACACCATCAAGTCTTTAATGGAATGGCCAGGAAGACTGAAGTGTTCTCCTACTGGTTTTTGAATGTTATGATTCCTGATGTCAGATTTGTGTCCATTTATTATTTTGCGGAGAGACTGGCCGGTTTGGCCAATGTACATAGCAGAGGGGCATTGCTGGCACATGATGGCATATATCACATTGGTCGATGTGCAGGTGAATGAACCTCTGATGGTGTGGCTGATGTGATTAGGTCCTATGATGGTGTCAGTTGAATGGATATGTGGACAGAGTTGGCATTGGGCTTTGTTACAAGGATAGGTACCTGGGTTAGTGTTTTTGTTGTGTGGTGTGCGGTTGCTGGTGAGTATTAGTTTCAGGTTGGGAGGCTGTGTGTAAGCGAGGACTGGTCTGTCTCCCAAGATCTGTGAGAGTATGGGATCATCTTTCAGGATAGGTTGTAGGTCTTTGATGATGCATTGGAGAGGCTTAAGTTGGGGGCTGAAGGTGACGGCTAATGGTGTTCTGTTGTTGTCTTTGTTGGGTCTGTCCTGTAGTAGGTGGCTTCTGGGTACTCTTCTTGCTCTGTCAATCTGTTTTTTCACTTCCCCAGGTGGATATTGTAGTTTTAAAAATGCTTGGTAGGGATCTTGAAGGTGTTTGTCTCTGTCTGAGGGACTGGAGCAAATGCGGTTGTATCTTAGAACTTGGCTGTAGACAATGGATCAAGTGGTGTGTTCTGGATGCAAGCTGGAGGCATGTAGGTAAGTGTAGCGGTCAGTAGGTTTCTGGTATAGGGTGGTGTGAATGTGCCCATCATTTATTAGCACAGTTGTGTCTAGGAAATGGACCGCTCGTGTGGATTGGTCCAGGCTGAGGGTGATGGTGGGATGGAAATTGTTGAAATCATGGTGGAATTCCTCAAGGGTTTCTTTTCCATGGGTCCAGATGATGAAGATGAGCCTGTCTTTGCTATTGATGCTGCTTTAGTCGTCTGATCAATGTGCTTTTAAAAAGAATAAGAAGCCAACCTAGAAATTTTCACAAAGATGGAATTCAAATAGAGGTAGGAAGCATTCATTTCTCATTAGAGGGAAGAATTAAGAACTACCTTCATTAGATGATGTACCTGATACTCTTTGGGGTTTTACAGGGCAAGCAAAAAGTGTTTTTATTCCAAATGGGGAAAGGAGGAAGAAAAAACAGGAAGAGCAGCAGCTTTCCCTGGAATAAAGGTGGAAATAGCAGTAAGTCCCAAGAAGCGGACTGTTAAGCAGTCTGTCTTTCCCCAAGGGAATGAGCTTTCCAAAAGCACATGTAATTTAATGTGGTTGTAGGATTTTTCCCCTTTGGTTCTGATCTAGTGTACGCTGAAACAGTGAGGCTGTGGTTAGACTGGGGCTGTTTTAGCGCTACAACCCCTCTTTAGCGCTATAATACCCTGTTTCCCCGAAAATAAGACATCCCCCGAAAATAAGACCTACTTCCAGTTTTGCCTCTCGCTGTAATATAAGGCATCCCCCGAAAATAAGACCTCCCCTTTTTAGTTCAACAATAAATGTGTACCGTATTCTTCTTCATGGAAAAATAAGACATCCCCTGAAAATAAGACCTAGCGCATCTTTGGGAGCAAAAATTAATATAAGACACTGTCTTATTTTCGGGGAAACACGGTAGCACTGCCAGTACAGACTCCCAAGGCACTTTTTCCACTTTTACAGACCTTTTAAAGCGCTTCTGGTAAACCTCAAAACGAGAGGAATAAAGCTCTCAGCACTGCTGTTGTAACGCAAGGGATGCAATGTGTACTACCCTTGCGTGATAGTGAGCCTCCAGCCTCCGGCATCCTGGCCCAGAATCCCCATTGCATCCTCTCTGGCCACCATTTAAAACTCTTCTGTCCCGTCCTCAGGTGACCCCCACGTCAGAACCCTCCCCCAAAGTCATATAAAATTTTGAAACCGTGCCGCTGCGGGCGGCAGGGCTGCGGGGTCCCCTGCCGCTGCGGGCGGCAGGGCTGCGGGGTCCCCTGCCGCTGCGGGCGGCAGGGCTGCGGGGTCCCCTGCCGCTCCGGGCGGCAGGGCTGCGGGGTCCCCTGCCGCTCCAGGCGGCAGGGCTGCGGGGTCCCCTGCCGCTCCAGGCGGGAGTCCGGAGGTGCTCCCAGCCCCTGCCCGGTCCCCGCCGCTGAACCCCCCCCCCCAAATAAATGCTTAGGGAAGGGAGGTGCAGAGCCTGTCAGTTTCGGAAATGAAACTGACAGCCAGAAGTTCCCTCCCTTCCCAGTCCCCCCTCACCCCACTCCTTTTCAAAGAGGGCTGCACCCAGCTGAATGCTGGGATACCTGCCCTATTCCGCAACTGCTTCTGCCGCCAAAAGCGGGACAAATGTGTTCGCTCTCTGGCGCTAGAGGGCTTCAATCTGGACACCCTCTAGCGCAACAGCTGTAGCGCTAAATCGGGAAGCGCTATAAACAATAGTGCTTCCCCCTGTAGTCTAACCACAGCCTGAGAGAGTAAGAAAAGAAAAAAAGTCGATTGTCCCAGTGAAAATGTGCACGATGCAGAGTGCTCAAAGAAATGGCAGTTCCTGTAAAACTTAGAAGGGTATTGACTGCAGACCGATTTCATTTCTTACCTCCATTCACTTAAGTCTCTCCCTAATCTTCCATCTAGTCTAAGGCAGTGGTTTTCAAACTGGGGTACTCTACACATACATAAGGTCTCATCAGGGGTATGCAAGAAAAATCCTGTAATGGCAGACAACATATTTTATTTAGTAATAATTGTCAGTCTAATCATAGGCATATTATGACCATATATCCGATGGGGGTACACAGTAGACTACATTATTTGGAAGGGGTATGCAGCTTAAACAGTTTGAAACCACTGGTCTAAGAGCTTGTCTACACATAGAAATTGCACCAAATTAACTTATACCAATTTAGTTAAACCAGTGAAACTTGTGTGTGTGGACTCATGTCTGCTTAAAAATTGGTTGTATTGCTTTAGTTTGTACCTGCAGATTTTATGCACTGAAGATATTCCCCATAAAGACTGTTCACCCATTTTGGAGCATTATAGTGAGACTTTTACACCACTGTCTTGGGAGATATTTGCTTTATGGCTGTTTTAGAAAGTTTTCTTCTACACTGCATCTAATGCTGTACAACATTTTCTCTGCTCTTCTCTTTCCCTAGCCTGCCCTGTTATTTCCACTGGAAAAAGGAGGTAAATTTTACTTATTTTACTGACACAAGCCCTGTTCCTGCAAACACTTATTCATATGGGTAAGTTTAGGCATGCAGTAGTCCAATTGGCACTAGGCATACAGTAGTCCCATTGTAGTAGGCAATGGAGTCCCATTGGACACATGTAAAGTCACCACATGTGCACATGTTCACATGATCAAGGGTCAGATTTACAAAGCTGTTATCAGAGCAGTGGAGTGATCAGTTTAGGAATGGTTTCACTTACAATTTCAGAGCCACCTATAATGTTGAATCCTTCAAGCTACAGTAAGAAAAGTAGACTTTTTTGCTACCTGTTTCTTTTCTGTATCTGGAGTTTACATTACCACCAAACTACGAACATTTTAGTAAAGTCCCATCTTGCTCCAATCTTATTATACATTTCACTTTTTAAAATAGAATAAAGAATGTAAAGATTTGTTTAATTGGTAGAGTTCACATTTTATTTACAAAGCTCTGATCTTTTGACATCAGCACCTATGTACAACACCTTCACACCAAATCCCCAAGGATATTTTCTAGTGTCCTAGCTTCCCTCCCCCAAAAACCCCAACTTAAACTGATCAAAATCTAAAACATTACTTGCCTCCAGATATGTCCATTTAATATAACCAATCCACGCAGCCAACTGCTGTTCTCAAAAGACTCTCTGACAGATTCTATTCACTTTCAAAGTAGCTCTCCATGGTTTGAATAATTATCTTTCATTTCCCCCTTTCTGACACTTTTCAATGATTTGTTGACATCTGAAGAGATATGTGCAATCTCACAAGAGGCAGCTGGACTTTCTAGCCAAAAGATACAAATACAAAAAGGATTCCCATACAGAATTAGAAATAACTATGTTCTTTGCAAATGGAAGACTAAATCTGCATTTTAATGGGACAGGTTTTTAAAAAGCGGAATTCATGAATAACCCTATGAGTTTTAACCTTTTCATTGCCAGTGACAACTCAGAACCACCCTTACAGAGAATGTAGATCTTCTCTTGACCTAATGCATTGACAGGGCATCAGTCACTGTGGTGTCTAGGCAAGCCACCGTAGAGCCCTCTTTCCCCTACAGACATAAAACTAAAGATAGAAATCTCAGATGTATTTTATGAGTCTTGTACTACTACCTCACTAGGTTTTTATAATGGGCCCGTCACCTTGCTATCTGAGCATGCCCAAAATTACAAAAACCAAACAAATAATGAAAGATAATTCAACTAGATACTTACCTAGCCCCCATTAGTGGAGCATGTGAGCACTTTACAAATATTAATAAATTGATCCTCACACCATCTGTGTGAGGTAGGTACCAGGATGCCCATTTTACAGATGGGGAACTGAGGTGCAAGTGACTTGTAAGGAAGGCTGTGGTAGCATCAGAAATGGAACCCTGAACTCTCAAGTACCAGTCCAGTGCATTAACCAAACAACTATACTTGCCACTTGCCTGAAGGTGCATTGGGAAAGTGTGTGTGTGTGAGGGGTGGGGGTAAAGGATTTATCATAATCTTCCCCGAGCTGTGTGTGGAAGAGTAGTGTAGAGCAGTGGGTTTTGCATTTGTTCTGAAGGTGTGAAGAGTTCTGGTTATTCTCATTCACTTTCTACCCAAACTAACTACGTGATACAGAATAGCAAGTGGCAAAAAGACTGTGGCCTTCCTCAGCATGGTTCTTCTCCATAGCGCTGACAACACAGACAGTCTTTTGGGACCCATAAAACCTATTGCTAAGGGAGAGCCTGCTGCTGCCTCAGGGTCTGATCCAACTCCCATGGGTGTCAATGGAAAGAGTCCCATTAACTTTAACAATTGTTGGCTCAGTCCTTGAGTAAACGGATTGATACTCTACTTGCCCAGCCCCAGGCAAAGCTAGCAGAATGGAGATTTTATGCTTGCACACGCTGGGGGAGGGAAATACATTGTGGGAGATGGAAAAAGGAAGGAGAAAGAAAGATGGAGCAAAGGAGGGATGCAAGGTTGAGAGGATTTGTCAGGGAGAAGAGGAGATGAGGGCAAGAGGCCCTGACCGCTGAATAACCTTATTGGAGTGGTCCCCCCCCCCAGCAAGAAATTTTCAGTGTGTCTTTAGCAGTGGAGTCCCCCCAGAGTTATTGTGATATGGGGGCACTTAAATACTAAAGATATGCCTGGAAATTTCTAAATTAGCATTAGTGGAATAATCCATCATTCCTGGAGACCCGGCCAATGCTAAACTGACTAACTGATAACGGATTCAAAGCGCAACTGATTATGGTGTGTAGTCACAGACAGACTGCCTCTGCATCGCCACATAATTGGGACAAGCTACTAGTATTTCTGAGACTTACTGATGTGAAACATTCTCTGCTATTAGCAGTTACTCCAAAAGATCAGTCAGAACAGAATATCTGTCCTCATACCCCACAGCAAATTCTAGGTGCGAAGATCTCACATATTACAGCTTCTCCGGGGAATGCCATGGATTAGGAAACAGCTTATTCAGAAAGTTGTTTTGTTTTTAAGCTGTGGAAGAAACACACATCATGAGTTGTTTCTTATCAGTGTTTGCACTTAATGATGGGCCTTCTTAATATCCTCTCACCACAGCTTGGAGTTTTCAGCTTCCTACTTTTGTGAGTACCATTTTATAACTGACATTTGGGAATACCAACAGTTCCTTACATTAGAAAGTTAGTCAGTCACAGACTACTCATTTCTCTCAAGCAACAGCGCCGCTTACTGGACACTTGGTTATAGGAAGAAAGGGATTTGCTTCCCTGCCCCCCACCCTCACCCAGAAAGTCTTCAGAATTTGAAACAGAACTTTTAACAAATTTCTGTAACATTATGAACACAAGGTGGGGGAATAAATAGTCCTTCAAATCCCAGCTCAAGGGCCCTGAATACTTTGCAATCTTCTACCACAGTCTTGGTAGAGTTAACTCAGAGTAGAGTTCTATAACCTAAAGATTATTTCCCCTCTCCCCCCATGACATGACAGGGAAAAATCACAAATACATTCTATATGATCTGAACAAATAAGAAACAACACAGCAACATCAGACTCCATTACAAGAGGATTTTGTCAGATATATGTTTAATTGAAAGGAGAAATAAATCAGAATTCTAAAGGATAATGCCAAAGGGCTGAGTCATTAAAAATAATTGACAATGGCATTTTTTACAGTTTGATTACAGAGCTTCTTTAAATAAGCCTAATTGTATAAAATACACTACATTAATTAATGAGTAGTGCCATGCTACTTATTTACATAAAACAAAACAGTGACTAAACTGAGCAAACATGTACAGAGGTAGGTTCAACATATGCCATGTTTGGTTCAAAACTGGATTATGAGTTTGAGAGCTAAATGCGCTATGGGCACTGGACAATATCCACTATTCACCTTACAGAAGAGAACCCAGATAAACATGCCAATTTTTTGTCCATACTGTGGTGAGTAAGCTACATGTGTCAATGAAAGGCTCTGGTGTGGGGAGTTAGCGGGAAAGGTTCTGGCCACAGGAGGCAGCAAGACACGACACTGCTAAAAGTAGCAGAGTGGACAGAGGAGGCACTGCTTGGGTGAGTAGAGAGCCAGGTAGGTACGTACCCACAGGGTTCAGACCTCTCTTTACTAGCCTAAGCAGTGTCTCACCATCTACACTGCCACTTATACCCATGTTAGAGGGGGCATGTAGTGTGTGTATTCTACACAGTGCCACAAGCAATGTGCAGTATAGACTTATCCAGAGTTTCCCATTCCCTTTCCTCCCAACCAACATCATCCCAAAACATTAACAAGGAAGGAATTATGCTCTGGTGTAAACCTCAAGAAGGTGTTGCCCAAAGCATAATAAAAACCAGATTAAGATTCCAAAGCAGAAGTTATGTGTCCTAAAACCACTTCAAATGAAGCCAAGCAAGTATTGAAATGCACAGATCCAAATTCATTTTCAACTGCCTGGGCAAAGCTCAGCTCAGGTCTGATGAAAAAGGATGACTAGGAGGAGGGCTTGGTTTATTATTTAAAAGTGAAGTTTGACTACAGATGAGCAGTTTTTGTAAAAAGAGTCAGAAACTCTGGAAAAAATATGGAAATTCAACGAACAGTTAGTTTACAAATTCTATATTTAAATGCCTGGAAAGCTTTGCAGAAGAATAATGGACAATTCTGAAAAATAGGAGAGAGGGGACAAACGTAACAACTAAACTTGCTTTTAATCTCTCAGTTTTAACTACCTTGGAATTAAGCACAGTCCTTGTCATGACAAGATAAAGGTCTAAACAACATAAAGGCTTACTGTGCCTAATTTTATCTCTGTCTGTGCCTCATTACTGTGTGGTAGCTTGTTTCATGCAAACAATTCTGGTTTCCAGAATAACAAGAGGACCCGTGGTGTCTGTATTGAACGTATTCCTTAGAGAGCGAGAAATCTCCAGTGGAGAAAGAGGTGGATTCTTGTTAAGCACTGGAAATAGGCTGAAATGTAAATGTGTATTCCTTTCTACAATGTGCCTAATTGCCCATAAATGTCATTAAGTCGAGAAATGTTTTCCACCAAATTAACTTTGACTCGTGACGTCTAATTAGTGGAGATGCTGAAAGATAACAACTTATCAGTCACTGTTTAAGAAAACACGCTTACTGGTTGACTTTTTTGTTAGCAGCCATGTTGAACCAGGTATTGTAGCTGTCAAAAGTGAACATTATCATAGTAATTAAGTACAATACCTCCTTACCGTTTCTGAAAAAGATAATTTGACAGCTCGCTCACAGGCAAGAAATGAAACTTTCTGTGTATGGAATGCATGTTGTATTGAGCAACCACAATTTTTTTTAGCATGTTCTGAATGCAGCTAATTCACCCTCCTTCACTCCCTCTCCTCCACCCACCAAAAGGAGAAGTCATAATTTTCACTATTTGTTATTCAGTTCCATTTAGAACAGTGAGCTTTGGACCATGTTCTTTTTACATTTTAGTCTGGATTTATTGACAGCTTTTAGCCTTTTACAAAACGTAACCATTAGCATCCAAAATATGGGCCCTTTAAAAGTAGGTTCATAAATCTTGGTAAGAATGGCTAGAAAAACCAAATCAGAAGCAAAAACCATATTTACCAAAACCAATTATATTGTAACATACGAAACTGAAATCAGCTCACCCAGAAGGAGGAATTTAGCCTCAGAGGCTTAGATTTGTCTGTTTGGTTTTACCCCTTAAACGTACTTCTCAATCCTCTTCCGCCAACCTTATTTCATATTACTCCATCACAGCTATTTATTGCCAGCCCCCTCACTATCCACCGCCAATGTATATGATATAATCAAACTTTTTTTTTTTTTAAAGGACTTCAATGCTCAAGAGCTCTCAAACTATTTGGCCTCTGGTCCACCACTGGTGTAAGTCAGCATAGCTCCATTGACATCAATCGGGTTATGCGGATTTCCACAAGGTGAAGATCTGGTCCTTAAAATTTAGCTTCTCTCTATAGTACAGTCTTGATTTTTTTTTAACTGTTTCATTACTTTTAGCCTTTATTTTCTCTTAATCAACACTTGATTTTCAGACCAACATTCCCCCCATTGCTTTTCAGCCCGGTGGGATAGTGATTTATTTTTTCCTTCTAAATTATGATTTAGCACATGTCCAGACCTTGAAATCTCTACAGTAGAAAGTCTCTCTCAGATGTCCTCTAAAAAGGATTTGAACAAATATTAGCTTATTTCTCCCCTTAAAATGTGTGTGGCCCTATTCTTCTCTTTTCTAATAGAACAGGCTGGGGGAAGGGTGGATATAAACTCTATGTGCATGGAGTGGATAGTGTATTAATATTCTCCACAATTGGGTCATAAATTAGAGTTGTGTTTCTTCTAGGTTGGGAAGTTATTTTAATCTCAACACTATGAAAATTTCTCATGGTCCTTTGCACACATGCCACCCACTAAGGACATTGAATCCCTGTTGGAAAGAAAACACTGGCCTCAAGAAAAGGTTCCCTAGTTCAGGTTTAGTGTGTCAAAACAGGATCAGACACTATCCAACAGAGAGAGGGGCATAACTTCCAGCTATTCTTGTACCCCAGTGGGTTGTACTGTTAAAGGCATAGGGATGAGAATTTCAGAGCAGTCTAAGGGACAACTCCATCAAAATGAATAGGAGGTGTACATCTAAATCCTCTGATGTGATTTGTAGATCTCAAGCAAGGTGTCTGGGGGTGAAGCCAGGTTTTGAGAATTAACTGCACCTATAAAACAGATCTATTCAGGTACTGTGCTTTGTTGTGTTGCAATACATCCTCACTGCAGCAATCCAAGCACCATCACCCTCTTTCTTGGAGAGAATTACTTCACCGTACACAAAGTATTATTGTTATTTCTTCCTGGACAAATGGTTCATGTCTCTAATAAAGGAGGACAATTACTAGAGCAATTTCCCTCCCCCCCCCCTTTTCCTCAGGCATAGTAGCATCAGTGCTCCTTCACAATTCCTCCTCCACTTACCCAGCAGCAGGACTTTTTCTCCCAATGGAGTCTTGCTTCACTTTCAGAGAAGTAGCCACCAGATTTCTCAGGAGGGGCAGCACCCAGGCACAAACTTCTATGCTTCCATGAAAGTTCTGTGTCATTTACACAGCATTGTTGGGGAGGTCTCTTTTTCTCTCAACACCTGCTCATTCTGCTCACCCTGCTGCCTCTCCTTTTTGATTTCCTTGAACTTTGGTGGGTAGCTTTCCTTTATACCCACTCAGTGGCCCACTCCCTCCCTCACATCGTTAGATATGTACATGGAACTACCTCTGTTTCTGTTAGATGAGCAATCTCTGCACTTAGAAGCAGCCACATTCTCAGCCCTTGTTACGTATGGGCCTATGTAGTATGTATGTAGCTGTCATACCAAGTTGCAAAATGTGCTAATATTCCAACGGTTGGGCACTCTTTTTCCCCACAAATATTTGGCCCTCCATTCGGGTTGGTCTCCACTACGGGAGGGGGGGGGGATTGACTGCAGATATGCAACTTCAGCTACGTGAATCACGTAGCTAAAGTTTGCGTATCTGCAGCCGACTTACCGTCCGTCCTCACGGCGGCGGCAGTCGGCAGCGCGCTCCCCCGTCGACTCCAGCTTGCGCCTCCCCCAGCAAGCTGGAGTTCCGGAGTCGACGGGGGTGCCGCGAGCGATCGATTTCTCGCGTCTTCATAAGACGTGAGAAATCGATCGCCAGAAGATCGATGGCTACCCGCCGATTCGGCGGTTAGTGAAGACGTACCCTCGAGACAGAGTGTTACTTTTTAAAGTGTCCTACTATGCAATATTCTTCCATAGCTGTTTTACTATTTAATTTTAGCGCTTATTTTGTGACAGAGTCATCAATGTGATAGTCAATTCCAAAACACAAAGACTGATGCAGCATGTGAACCGAAGAGGGCATATTTCTGGAGATGGATCCAAGGTGCATAGTTCAGATCTGGATTTCTCCAAAGCTAAAAGGTCTGGGGTTATGTTTCAGACTAGGGTGACTGTATGTCCAGTTTTGGCCAGAACAGTCCTTTTTTTAAGCCCTGTCCTGGCCGTCCTGACTTTTTTTGGCAAAACTTTTGCAGGAGCCAATAGGACAAATGCCCAGTTTTGCCAAAAAAAAAGGGGGGGTGCGGGCCCTACTGGGGTATGGAAGAATGTGCGGGGCAGGCGAGCGGCAACACCAGTGCTGCATAGGAGGGAGGGCTCAGGAAAGTGGTTTGGGCTGTGCTGGTCCCACCTTGGTGGGTGGCAGGAGGGCTCAGGCTATCCCAACCACAGGAGGGACAGGGGAGCCTGAGGCTGGCCCCATGTGGTGGGTGGGAGGTGGGTTCGGGCTGGCCCCATGTGAGCAGGAGACAGGGCGGCCTTGGGCCAACCTCTGGGAAATCCCACTTTCCCTTTGGGAAAATGTGGTCAGTTTATTTCAGACCCATCTTCAGTCATTTCATTTTCTAGTCGGGATCAAGGGTGAAAAGATCATTACAAATGTCTTCACAATAGGCCCTGCGTGAGTTGAGTTAAAAGCACTGTGTATTTTAATTTTTTAACCGCACAAAGGAAAATATGCAGAAGTACTCAGCACTTTCTCTTTCCCTCACACACAGAAAATCCTGATTTACAGAAGTGCAGAGTGCTCACAAATCCCACTAATGCAAGCTACAAGTGCTCAGTATTTTTGAAAATGGAGGTGTATATATTGCACAGAGAGAGAGAGAGAAAGAGAATGAATCACCACATCCACCACAAAAATGCAGCTACCAATGAGGTGGAACACGAGGCTGTTAAACTGCTGGTCAGCAACACTATATAAGAGTTGGGGACAGGACGAGACAGAGCCCACACCCAGCTCAATTTACAAGGGGAATTTAGTTCCTTGGTGCTGAAATTTTTCCAAGATACTAAGGATACCCCATCCCAAATCTTACTAAGAATACCATGTAGTCTTTAAATAGCCACACGTGGTCCGGCGCTCTCATCCACCAAAAGCAGACGAACACTCTGTAGAACCGTGAAGTACTGTTTTGTACAGACTCCAATGAAATCATGCCACCATACCGATCCACAACACCACTTCCTTGCTACACCCCCTTGGATTATTCCCAGTAAAAACATGTTTCCCTTTTGAGGTCTGACAGGCTCACAGTACGAGGTGCCTTGGCTGTATCCAAAATAAAGAGCATTAGAAGAGTTCCTCTGCCACTGAACTGATGAGACATGTACATGGGCTTTAACACCATACCTCAGTGGAACATTTATATGCTGAATACCACTCACCATTCACACTGATAAAGGAATCCACCTTGTGATTAATATGGACTTAAGAACTTGAATTGCATTTGGGGTAGGGAAAAAAGGATGGAGAGAAGAGGGAAATCAGAGCCAAGTTTTGACAAAAACTCAGCAAGAGAGACCGACATGGAGAGATCTACAGTGCTACTGTTTCCAATGGAACTAGAATAATTATATCTTTGTGCCTTGCTTGAACTGGACAACATGCAAAACTACTTGGTGTTGCTTGCATAGCATAATACTGTGCAAAGGGAAAATGTAACCAATCATGCCAGCCCTTGTGGTGGAATTAGAAATCCTTTCAGAATTACTTGAAGCAGGTGAAACCAAGTCTCCATTTTAATCATTACATTGAATTGTTGCCTTTTGACACTCTTTTGAACTTTTTTGTGGGTTCTGTTTATTGAGAATTCCCCCTTCTTTAAGCATAGTTACACTGTATAACTTGAAAAATACATCAGGGAAATCTACACAGACCCCCACATGATAAAATTATGTTGAGGGTCTCAAAGAGATTAGAGAAAAATTCAGTCAAGCCTCTGCTTCATCCTTAATTTACCTCATTATTTCTAGGTATTGCCCTATGGTAGATCTGGGCTGTAACATGACACTGATCTGAGTGCTTTATAATACCCAGGCAGAACACAACAAAGGGGACGTGTCATCACCGAGTTTCCTCCTTATCATCAGTTTAATTTGCAGTCATTTTAGTTTACAGATTGCTGCAGGTTTTTCTGTTTTGCATAAACATATGCTTGGTTTGTTTCTGGTATAGCAATAATAATTTGTTTCAAGGAAATATTTAATTGCCACTGAAATGATTTTACAACAATGGGTCAATGTAAATGCATGAGGAACCTTCAAGGATATAATCAGCTAAGCTTTTGGGGGTCTTTGGGGCAGGATGTAATAACACTTAAACCATTACATTTGATGATCCGTCTCATTCCCTTTACAAAGAACTATTCAAGAATGAACGGCGGAACATTTTTAGTCGCAGTTTACCTCAAACAGAGAGAATGTGCCTACTTTAAAAACATCTGGGGGGGGGGGACAACAGAAGTTCACCCTGAGAAACATGGGCCTGCAAAATTTCAGATTTTTCTATCAAACCATTTTAAGCTACTGAGTCAAAAATAAAACACAGAAACTTGCAATAGAAAACTACCCTTTCAACCCCTCAAAAAACAAACAACAATAAAGAGAAGTGGTATTATTTAGGGGATGGGGAAATTACATTCATGTTGGCAACT
Source organism: Sternotherus odoratus (assembly GCA_032164245.1). Taxonomy (NCBI): domain Eukaryota; kingdom Metazoa; phylum Chordata; order Testudines; family Kinosternidae; genus Sternotherus; species Sternotherus odoratus. The sequence goes on from JAVMKO010000001.1 coordinate 162,077,249, forward strand.
TCTATAACAAGTTTCAGACCAAATCAAAACTACTGACTTATGAGCCACTGCAAAGCAATTATTAGTCATTAGTGAATAACAAACTGTTTCCACAAAGAAATAGAGAATTTATCATGTAAATTGGCATCAGACTCTCAGCTACCACATCACAAAAACAGCTTTTGCATTGTTATTCCAGAACTGGACTTGACAATCCATCTTACTCTTCTAATCTCATTTACCTTTAAATAAAATCCATTTTTTCCTTGCAGGCAATATATAGTTTTACAAGACATTCTATTAGTTGTCAGAGCTATTCCATATGAGCAGTTCCACTCAAAATGTGAACTGGGATAACAAAAGGAAAAATAGATATGGTAGTAGATTTATAGGGGGGAAATGAGATTATTTCCAGCTCTTCGTTAAACAAATCATGCATCATTTGCTGACCCTTGGTGTGTATAAATTTAAATCTATCCTTTAATCTGACTGCGGTGAAGGAAAGGATTATTTTCCTGCTGATGATACCTGTTGACCAATTTCTCTCCCTCTCAGTTTCAAATCCTCTGTTACAGTCAGTGACACATGCTTTCTTGCTCATCTGGGGTGGCCCAGCCTCATTAGCAAAGGATTTTGTGCATGTTAGTTAATTGAGTCCCATTCTCACCACCTGCCACTCGCGAGTCTCATCTGCACACTAACTGCTTCTAATTGTCATCATACGGCAGGCTCACTGCAACAACTTGAGAACAGATCCACAGCAGCTCGTGTGGTGCCGGGCTCTGTAATGTTCTAGGGAGCACTGGTGTGGTGAGGAATGGTAACTGTAACAATTTATCAAGGGACCAGATGTTTTGAGAGGAAAGGCACCTTGTGCTAACATCAGGGGCTAAAGCTTTGATGTTTATTATCATGTCAGACATTAATTTATACATATAATTATATCTTGCTTACAGGGCTACATGGTAAATTGTTATATGGCAGACACTCTACTATCTTATTGACAAGCTAAGTATAAATAGGGGGACCAAGTACAATGATTTAAACATATGTGAAGTCGTGCAGCTCATTAATCTACTGCTTAAATCCCTCAGTGGAAGTCCCGTCACTTGCAACATTTAAGACTAGACAGTACAAAGCACTGCAAAAAAGTATTCTGCAGGGACAGTGCCACACCGGGGGAATATAAAGGAGGGGTAGGGCGGTGTGGCTAAAACAACCTCTTAACTCTTTGCCATCTCCAACATTTACGATTAGATCAATGCCATTGATTATTTTACTCTGAGTAAATATAAACAAGGGGCAATTTTTTAATCTTAGAAAAAGGGATAGTGGATGAAAAGCAATTCACAACATTTCAGAAGACCTTTTACACATGAAGGCTCTGGGACGTGTATTTGTTATTAGTCTCAAAGCCAAAAATGTACTGGGTGTTTAATAAACCAGATCCCTGTCCTGAGGAGCAGACAATCATAAAAGACAAAATAATAATAAACAGTAACACTGAAGAGGGAAAAAGGAAAGGCATGTAACAGGCAAGCAGAGTGAATGAGTTGTTCTGTGCACCCCGTGCTAATGCCAGGATTTCTTCAAGATATTTTTTTTCCTGTGCCATAGATTAAAGCTCTCTTAAGTGTTCTACGAAGGAGCCTTTGTGATCTATGTTGTTAATTAATAATTCACAGGAACTGAAATCACCAGAATGTTTTAGAGCTGCCACTGTAAATATAGGCCAGGATGTTCTGATGATGCAAAGGGCTGGTTCGAGTATTAATGTGCATATCATACACATCAGTGCGAGGCATTTTGACATCAGTATTGAGTGCACTGAAACTGGGTCTGCTAACTATTCAGTGATTCACTGTTCCTCTATAGGGATCAATTTCTCCCCACTCCTAGAGGACCATACTTTCCCCTTGATCCCTCTACAGAATTCTCAATGGTGGTTCTGAGGCATCGAAAACAAGGGAATTCTCACACAAGAAAAGATACTGACAAAATGGCAAGATATAACAATTGTTCTCCCTGCTGTCACCTGCCTAGTCACAGTCCCATGCAACTTCATTCCCCTCTGCAAGACTCATCCTGCCCACAAACCCTGTCCTGTTACCTTTTGCCAGTTGTAAAAGCAACCATGGAAGATGAGTGAGAAGTGAATAAATCTCATGAAATACCCCATGATCTATTATCCTCATCTTATTACCCTCCCACTCCTTCTCCCTTTGTCAGTCATCTTTTGCCACATTCAATCAATAGCCATGATCCTGCACTGAAAGCCAAGCAGTGTGCCCTACATCAAGCCCTATGCCCCTCACCGATGCAGGGGTCCCTCCATGTGGTTCTCAGTGAAGGGTTGGGGTATACATGAGATAGTAAGATCCTCAGAGCAGGGACATCTCATTATGTTTGCCTGTAAAGTGCCACACACACCTGTGGTGCTGTATAAATAACAATAACTTCAAGCAAGAACTTTCAGGGCCTGCTCCTTCCATTAATTTGGAAAATCCCTCATTGCCTTCAAAAGGATTTCTACATTGCCCCACTGTGTTAACATATGGCAAGTCTAAGATCATCCATGGTACCTGCTTATGAAGATACCTGTTTGCTTCAGTTAATTCAGCCCTCCTTGACACCCCCCCTCCGGCCCCTCTTTGAAGTGGAGACCATAACAGTGTCCCTTTGGGAGGCCAGGAGAGACATACTCGGCTTCTCCCAAGGTTACTTCCAAATAAATATTTGATCTCACAGGAGAAACAAACAAACAAAAAACAGACCGTTACATCACTCTTCGGACAGGATACCTAGGAAAAGAGGTTGGGCTCAGCCTTATACAGCTGGGTGGAGAGTAGGGTGTTGTAGAGATCCTTGCTCCCCTGTATTGGCTGCCCAAAATGCTGCTCTGTTCCCTAGGGTACAGGAACAGCTGTCCTGGGGCTGTTACTCCCTGTCTTGTTCCACCTCAGTGGGACAGCTTAATTTCCCCTCCAGCTGGGCTATCATGAAGGGGGAAGTCAGTTGCACCTGTATAGGCACCACCCCTTACTCAGGGCTCCAGATAAGACCATGATCTAGCTCTTTATGAGCTCTTCACAGGTACCATCCTGTGTCTTTGGGCGGAAGCAGTTTGGCCTCTGTCCTTGAGCCCCAGGAGACTAAGTGAAAGTTTCTAGGAGACATGTGCCCACTTGCAAAGGGCTCCCCGCTGTTGTGGCACAGGCTTTCTTGGGTCTGAAATGACACAATGGTAGGTGATGTGCATGTGCATTAGTGTTGCACTGAAGTGTGGATCAAGATGCAGCCTCCCATTTGAAGCGCCACCACAATTTATGATTGCATCTTTCCTCAGACATCAGCCAGTATGACTTTTATAATTCACCCATCTGGGCAATCCATTTCTAGAGGTGAGCAAAAGGGCAGCATCTCATTTTAGATAATGGTCCATGAAACACTGACAATGTTGTTTGCTCTGTGGGCTGGCTTTGTGTTGTTGTTTGTTTCTTTAGATCTGAATTTCACCTCCCAAAATGTTGGCAATGGCTAAACTATGACCCTGATCCAGCAAGGTGATCTGTGCACGCGAACCCTGAAGTCTGTGAAGCATGCCACTGACATCAGTGAGGCTACATCCAGAACAGGAATATGCCCAGGCGAATCAATTCACCAGATCAGACAGCCCATTGATTCCTAAATGCCTCAGATTCCTAAATGCCTAAATCACTTAAAAATGGGACTTAGGCACTTTGGGAAATTTTAATCCATGAACGTCTCTTTTGCAGTGGACGACACTTTTCTAGACAGAGTTCTATTGAACATACGGATGAAAAATCAACACTCGGAGTTCATTTGTGTGACACAAAATAAAAAGTGCAGTTCTTATTTTCAAGATTAGAGAATAAAAACAATCAAGAGCATGAATACGTCCAGTGAGACCTTGCTTATAAAATATTACTGTAAGTGACATCATTGTTTTTTTGTCATATCCAGGGTTTACAGTTTGGTTCAAAGGCTTTCAGAACCCCCACTATACAAATTGTCCCAGCACTCCTGCAAGCATCCCCACAATATTCAGCCAGTGGTACCAGTCCTGACCTGCAGTACCTCTGTCATTCCAATCTTGGACACCTTTACAGCCTCATAACCCAGACTAAACCAGATTACTTGGTAGTTTTGTAAGACAGATGAATGGGCACTGGAGATTAGGCTGAGACCAACTCACATATTTGCCACCTAAAGTGTGCCAGTTCTTCAGAAATGACAGGATTGTAAACTGAAGTTTGAACCACTGCACTTCTCAATGGATCCTCTGAACATCCTACCCTATTTACTTTTTTACATCTGTTTCTATAGATACCCATAGCAGCAACGAAGCAATGTTGCTCTAGGCTTCAACTCATAATGGTTCACAAATGCCCACCACTGATCCCTAAGTAAATAGAACCACAGTCTCTTGAATGAGAAAAGATCTAAAGAAATTGCCTTTTAAGTTGCAGAGCTATTGCTGGCCCATCGCAATGCTTTTCCTTTATGCCTTTTCTTGGGTTTCTCGCTGTTTTCCTCTTTGTGGTTTTTATTTACTCGGTTAAAGATTATCTTGACAAAGAAACAAAATGACAATTTGGTTTTTGAAAAACCTTTCAGAAAATTTTAGTAAAATAATTGGTATGTCACATTGCTACACAGTAACGTACGTACTGTATACAGTACCTTGCTGCAAACTCAGCATGCAATGCACCCTCCGAATAGATATATATGTATTATTTTAGCTTACACCTCCCCCCCATCCCCACTTGAAATCATAAACAACAAAAAGTTTTAAAGTTCCACCAGACCTGGTCAAAATTTAATTCTATTTTGCTATGATAATTACACAAAAAGTAACACTTTTTTTATATGGTGCTAAGATTTCATGGTGGACTGGCAGGCGACTTAAAAAAGGTTTCATATTAATCTGTGTTTATTTATGGAAATCAACAGGCAAATTGTACACTGCATAAATAAACCAATGAGCTAAACATTTTATTCTTTATGGCAATGGTGGATTTTATGCAAGTGGCTAGTGCACTGGACTCTGGTAATCGGCTTTTAGTTAATTTTAGCTTCTGCAGGCTACAGCAAATGAGAAGGAAATTAGAAAACACTGAAAAGCCTGTATTTTTTTGTTGCCTAAAATTCAGGCAGACCTTCCAGAACACTGACAATTCCCTGTAAAATATTACATGTACTGCATACCAAGCGTGTCATTTTGCATTAAATGAATGCACTGGTAATGTGGAAAGATAGTCTTACAACTGTAAGTAGTTTATTCAACTCTTAAGGTATGTATATTAATTCTGTAGTGGGATTTTTCTGAATTAGAGTGAAGTCTTAAAACTCGAAAAGCAGAGCTGTCCCTAATCACAGAGCCTAGAAGAAGTTTATAATCCTTGGGATATGTGATCTTTTTGTCCCCTGGCCTGTGAACTGGAGGCTGGGGTTTTGCTGTTCCAAAGATCTGGCAGACTTCAAAAAAAGAGAATGGCAGTTTGACACTGTACTGTCACAGTTAAAATGGGTCCTTCGTGTGACCCGGGCTTGGACGCTGATGCTCTGTACCCAATAGCAGCTGAAGCTGCATCTGCCATGTTTCGTGGGCCCGCCACACCATGCTGTGTGACCAGCTGCCTCTGTTTATGCTAGATTCATTGCAGCCTTCTGGCCAGGCTGCATCAAGCCACATAGCCTAATATTCCATCACTGGACTTCATATGTCTCCTTAAACAAGCTAGTGCAGTGCAATATTTTTACTGAATAGAAGATCATTAGAAAAGATTTATTGGTTTCATATAGTAAAATAAAGCAAAATACTCTCTGTAACTGATACCCTATTTCCAGCCGGAAATCTGCATTGAAAAAGACTAGTTCAAAATTATTTGACCAGAATTCAAAGAGAGAAAAATGAGATGCTGAGCGTGTTTCTAAATTAAGTTTTAACTTTATTACTCAGCTTTTTAAACTAAACAGTCCTACTGCTTTATGATTAGCAGGAGGGTGTTCAGCAAATCAAAATACACCGGGTGTCACTATGTACAAATGTTAGTTACCAAGACCAGTCTTTGCCATATAACAAGCGTATGAATCGGATGCCACTGAAATAAACAAATATGAAAGGACCATAAGTACAGAATACATTATAAACAGCCTCCACTTGTTTGGGGATAAAAGGGCCCCGTCATGAAATCCTACATGTAGTCCCAATGAGCAATAAGGGTTTGCAGAATCAGGCCCTCAGATTGTTTACATAAAGTACTGCTGACCCCGTAGGGTTTTTTTCTTCTTCTTTGAAGTGGGTCTAACAGCGATCTGAAAACACTGTTTCGATATGAATTTTTCCCAAGGTCACAGCTCCTTCGTCACAACACCCACTTTCTATCTTTTAAAAACTGCAACAACCTAAAAGAATCAAATTCAGGAGTCATTTCAGAATCCCAGCACACCCTGTTTATTTCTTCCCACTGTCACTGAATTGTGACAGGATAAAACATTCGCTGGGAAAGGAAGAAGGACCCCTGCCTGGGTATGGTATATTAGGAAGAGGAAGCTGGGTCCAAGTGTGTGTGCCCTTCTACCTGGTTGGGTGATTGTGACCAGCATTTCAGTCATTTTATTTTATATTGTTTATGTCCTTGTTATAAACAATAGGTTGTGCACTGAGGAAAGGCCCTTAAAAAAGGACTAGGTTACAGAGTTTGCTTCCTTTCCTAGACTGGTGAAAATGCCCACCAGTTGACATGCATTTATCTTCAATAAGTTATGGCAACATTAACTCATTAGTTATTACACGTACTGCACAGCACGCATGGTAGATAAATATCATTGTTACCATTTTGCAGATGGAGAAATTGAAGAAAAGAAGTCTTGTCAATTGCCAAAACTCACAGGAGGAGTTAATGCACAAGATGGAATTAAAAAGCAGGAGTCCCTGGCTCCCAGTCATGTTCTCAGCCTTCACCTTAGGAACATTTATGGATATAGGGATTTATGCCCATACTCATTAGCAACACAGCGATGACAGAATTGCTGATAAAAGGTATATTGGCCCCTAGCTAATCAAAATAAAGTTACTTCCCTTTAAAAAACAAACTGCCAAACAACCCTTTTACAGGGCGCATTGTGATGAGTGCTGTATAATTAATGAAAAAAGGAAAATTAATATTTATATATATATATGATTTGTGCTGGGTGCAAAGGGCCAGAAAGTAGCCACCAGACTTTTTCAAATAAAGGCAGAAGAAGATTTTATGCAATACTTAGGCAGCAAAGCAGGACTAAAACTCTGCTATTTCACACATTAATGGCAAACGTAATGTCCAGATTTACCACAATTACATTTCAGAGGGCTATTGACTTTTCCATGTAAATATTTTCCTAAAATATTTTTGCAAAGGAAACATAAAAAAGATCCCCCTTCAAAATTTGTACTTGACAGTCTCAGTTCTTGGCTCCCTGTAGCTGAAGAACAGTTGTCAAAAGCACATACATTCAAGTATTTGTTCTCAGAACATCCGGCAAGGAGACTATTTTAAAATTTTAACACAAAAATCCCTTATTCATCATAACCTGTTAGCTATGCAAAGAAAAGCCAGTGGAACTGCCCAAACCTTCTAGCCAATTTAAAATGAAATACTGACTTTAAAAATGCAAACAATAAATGCTAGAGGAGTTTTGCAAATGTACTGTAATAATGTGACCTCTCCCGCTCCAAAAAAAATAATCATGCTCTGATCATAGAAGGGTTAAAGTGAACATTGTGGTTCTTAAAGTGCCACAACTGTCTTCTGGCTGTTAATGAAGAACTAGGACAGAGTTTGAAATGTCTTATTATAACTGGGCTGTGAAGCTGAAAGAGAATTACTGCAGATGGAAGGAACAACTTGCTGCTACGGCTGTACTCACTAGGAAGGGTCTGGTATAGCAACAGATTATAAAGCACGCAGGACATTCTTGCGTAATCCCTAGAACACAACTGCTCTCGAGGTCTGACCTCCAGAGGTCTTGCGCACACTCCTACTCCATTTTTGCCCCTCGGGGCTGGGGGGCTCTAGGCTTTTGCCCCATGAGGTGACTTCTGCTGAGGCTTGAGTGTTCAGCTTTATGAGGCAACTTCTGCTGGGACTCGGGGTGCCAGGGCTCAGGGCTTCAACCACATAAGATTAACCTGCACCCACCCCCAGCTGTGGCCCCAGTGTTGGTGCCCTTACCCCTCTCTGGGTCCCCCCGTCCCATAGACACCACTCTGCTCCTGGCCCCAGCTCTGGGGGCAGGGACAGACAGGACACACAGGCTGGCTTTCAGCACTTCCACTATTACAAGTGTTTTAGCACTATTGCTTGTACCTGCACGCAGAATGTACAATCTGCAGCTGGGGTTGTGAAATCCAGGAGTGAATCAAGCCTGAAAAATGGGGAGTAATAGTACCTAAACCCCTTTATAGGTAAAATGTTTTGATCTTTGTAGGTAAAGAAGTTATATATGGATTAGAGAGACAAGGTGGGTGAGATATCTTTTATTGGGTCAACTTCTGTTGGTGAGAGAGACAAGATTTTGAGTTTACACAGAGCTCTTCTTCAGGTTACAACAACACTGCATACTTATGTCTATTTTATGTTTAAATTGAAGGTCCTAAATCTTTCATAACATAGAATCATAGAATCGGAAGGGACCTCAAGAGGTCATTTATTCCGGTCCCCCGCACTCTAGGCAGGACTAAATATTATCTAGACCATCCCTAACAGGTGTTTGTCCAACCTGCTCTTAAAAATCCCCAATGATGGAGATTTCACAACTTCCCTAGGCAATTTATTTCAGTGCTTAACCAGTCTGACAGGAAGTCTTTCCTAATGTCCGACCTAAACTGCCCTTGCTGCAATTTGAGCCCATTGCTTCTTGTCCTATCCTCAGGTTAAGAACAACAATTTTTCTTCCTCCTCCTTGTAACAATCTTTTATGTACTTGAAGACTGTGATCATGTCCCTGCTCAGTCTTCTCTTCTCCAGACTAAACAAACCCAGTTTTTTCAATCTTCTCTCACAGGTCATGTTTTTTCAACACCTTTAATCATTTTTGTTGCTCTTCTCTGGAATTTCTCCAATTTGTCCACATCTTTCCTGTAATGTGGCTCCCAGAACTGGACACAATACTCCAATTGAGGCCTAATTAGTGTGGAGTAGAGCAGAATTATTACTTCTCATGTCTTGTTTAAAATACTCCTGCTAATACATCCCAGAATTATGTTTACTTTTTTTTGCAATGGCATTACACTGTTGACTCATATTTAGCTTGTGATCCACTATGACCCCAGATCCCTTTCCACAGTACTCCTTCCTAGGCAGTCATTTCCTATTTTGTATGTGTGCAACTGATTGTTCCTTCCTAACTGGAATATTTTGCATTTGTCTTTATTGAATTTCATCCTGTTTACTCAGACCATTTTTCCAGTTTGTCCAAATCATTTTGAATTTTAATCCTATCTTCCAAAGCATTTGCAACCTCTCCCAGCTTGGTATTGTCCACAAACTTTATAAGTGTGCTCTCTATACCATTATCTAAATCACTGATGAAGATATTGAACAGAACCGGACTCAGAACCAGTCCCTGCAGGACCACCCATTATGCCCTTCCAGCATGACTGTGAACCACTGATAACTACTCTCTGGGAAAGATTTTCTAACCAGTTATGCACCCACCTTGTGGTAGTTCCATCTAGGCTATATTGCCCTAGTTTGTTTATGAGAAGGTCATGCAAGACAGTATGAAAAGCCTGACTAAAGTCAAGATATACCACATCTACTGCTTCTCCCCATACACAAGGTTTGTTACCCTGTCAAAGAAAGCTATCAGGTTGGTTTGACACAATTTGTTCTTGATAAATCTATGCTGACTGTTTTTTATCACCTTATTATCTTCTAGGTGTTTGCAAATTGATTGCTTAATTATTTGCACCACTATCTTTCCAGGTACAGAAGTTAAGCTGACTGGTCTGTAATTCCTGGGTTGTCTTTATTTGCCTTTTTTTAGAGACGGGCACTAGATTTACTATATTTGCCCTTTTCCCGTCTTCTGGAGTGTCTCCCGTTTTCCATGAGTTTTCAAAGATAATTGCTAATGGCTCAGATATCTCCTCAGCCAGCTCCTTGAGTATTTTAGGATGCACTTCATCAGGCCCTGGTGATTTGAAGACATCTAACTTGTCAAAGTAATTTTTGACTTGTTCTTTCCCTTTTTTTGCACTCTGATCCTACCTCGTTTTCACTGGCATTCACTATGTTAGATGTCTAATCACCACCAAACGTCTTGGTGAAAACCAAAACAAAGAAGTCATTAAGCACCTCTGCCATTTCCACATTTTCTGTTATTGGCTTTCCTCATTGAGTAATGGGCCTACTCTATCTTTGGTCTTCCTATTGCTTCTAATGTATTTGTAGAATATTTTCTTATTTCCTTTTATTTCCCACATGGGAAAAGGTATCAAGTCATATGTGGACTGTACAGGCCAATTATTTATTTTATTTATTTATTTATGTATTTTTGCTCCAGTGAGTCCAAAATAAATTTGAAAAATGTCCAGGAAGAGAGACCATTTCAGTTCAGGCACATCTTTTATCTCCCAAGCACCTTATCTCATTAGCCTCACATTTTCTAGAGCAATTTATGACATAAGATCATGATTATGACATTTTAGGTGGATCTATTTCAGACTTACAACAGGGGAGTGGAGTCCAAATTGGGTTTAAGTGAAGCCTTATATCAACCTTAACCATGGATAAACTAGCATCTCTGCAACACATCAGAGAATTTCAGCCCTTCCACTTCTCTTCCTCAGCATCCATAGAAAGGCATTGTACAAGTCATGATCATTAATGATTCATTATATGTACCTCTCTCCTTCAAGCTTTTGTTCTAATTGTCACAGTGTCATTCTTTGTCTACCTATTTGCTGTGTATTATTGGCCAGTTCACTGTGTATGGTCTTTAAAAAGACTGTTTACTCAGAGTCAATAATGAATTCAGCCTTGAGGCATTAATGCTCTTACAGATACTAAGGGGGACAATTTCAGAGTGCTGCACAAATCCCCCCGGTATTGTTTGTGAGATTTGTGCACAAAATTGTGTTTACACCTCCTTGGAAATATACCCTTGATTCCATTGTGGATGGTAGTGAGAGTGTAGTATGCTAACACTTCTATGGTTAGTAGCCCAATAACTTTTAAAGAGAATATGCTTTTTATGTCATTGCTAAGAACTGATTAGGCAGCCAGTTGGCTTGAGCCTTTGGATACAGGGAAAACCTATCTGCAACCAAAAAATTTCCTTAGCAGCAGAAATGATGGCGGAGACATAATCCAGCTGGAACAATACACTGAAAACTATACAAGGACATGAGATGACACTGGAGGGACAAAGAAATGCCTCCAGCCATCCAGTTGTTTGTATATTTTTTGTGCCATGGATTCAAAATATGTGGCCAAGTACCCTGAAGAAGAGATCTTATATTATAGTTGATAAACAACTTCTGGCTAAAAAAAGAACTTGGAAAGCTGTTATTCCCTTCAGAAACATGGAAAAGTGAAGACATTAGAACCTTCGATACACTGGGAAACTATAAGGGAAATTTTCAAAGTATTATCCAATAAATATGACCAATGCAAGGCTTGAAACATATCTTTAACTAGCGAGGGGGCTGAGCTGCAGAGCTCAGTCCCAGATCTGAACTCCTCCAAAATTCAGCGGGATCTGGGAGTTTGGATCTGGCTCGTTCCTGCTTTCAATATTGTAAGTAAAGTGTGCACTGCAGAAGCGGCGTTTGCAAAATTCTAACTGACCAAATACATCACATGGAAGGTCAGAAAATCTTTTTCACAAGTAGTCTACTCCTTCCTCTCCCCAAACAGCTGACACAGAGTGATGCTGTTTCTTCCATTTGCCGTTCTAGTTTACAGTGCTCACATATCAATCTCTTACATTCACAATGAAATTTGGAAGAGCATGATGCCCTTTTCCCTGAATGCAGAATGGCTTTTGTGTGGCATATGAATCCAGAGGGCCAGATTCACTAGTTCGTTATACCTCCTTCTGCCAGCCTTGTACCCAACACCAAGAAGGTGATGGCACTGTTTATGCACTCAACACACACACACACATACACACCCCTTTTGTATTTTAATGATAGTGATGGGTGAGTGAAGAGCAGCTTGGGGCCCTACCAATGGAGCCATGCTGCCAGATGGGTGAACAATTCTGCCCATGAGGATGTAGTTGCAGAATCAGGGCCTTCGCTTGTGGCTGGGTCTAGAGCTAGTTGGAATATTTTTGGCAAAATTTAATTTAGCTGAAATTAGGGTGACCAAATGTCCTCATTTTATAAGGACTGTTCCGATTCTGGAGGCTTTTTCTTATACCGGCCCGTATTATCCCTCCACCTCCTGTCCCAATTTTTGACACTTGTTATCTGGTCACCCTAGTTGAAATGCTTTTGTTTCATCAAAGCAGAAACATTTCACAGAGACTGTTTCAATGACATCGTCCTAGGGAGCAGGGGGGAAAGGGACTTTCACACTCTATAGCTTGGTGGTTAGTGCTTCTCCCATATCCCAGGCCAGTGGCTGCCCCATGAGTAGAGAGAAGGAGACACACACATGCACCTTTCTGAATTGAAAAACAAAACAAAACACCCTCCTGGTTTGATCCAAAAATGGACATTTCAACACAATGCTGTTTTCACAAAACTATTCAAAAGCTTTAGTTTTTATTCCAGTCCACGTCACTGAAGTGCAAGTGTTTAAACCCCAGATAGGGAGAACTGGTTGTCACGGGTTTGATGCTCACTCATATCAAAAGCCACTGATGAATCCCATGAGATTAAAGCAGAACAAGACCCATTAGATCTATCAATGGGAAGCTGGTTAAAGAGGTTGATCAGGGCCCTCTTAGTACAATGACCAGCTCTAAACCTAGCACAGGGTTATGATTTTGAGGAAATGGCAGAATCCGACTAGTTCAAGGAGATTAAGCACAGAAGGAAGCAAAGACCTAGAATGAAAGTTACTTCTTTCCTCAGAGTCTAAACAAGGGCATTTTTCTCCAAATGGAAGTCACCATGACCAGCTTAAAAAACTGAGGACAAAAATTGGAGGAATTGTCTACCCAAGTCAGTCTAGGGAAGGAGCTCTAAGGAAAAGAAACATCTCTCGGGCTGGTAAGCTACTAAGATAGCCGCACTCCTTGGCCCTGTTATTAAAGATACAATATGATTGACCTAAGTAGCTGTTTTGAGAGGGAGGGGGGGATTTCAAAGTTTCTTCAAGAGGCATAGCACTGAGCTGGGAGTCGAGGGCCCTGGATTCTATTCCCACTTCTACCACTGGCCTGCTGAAAATCTATCCCTCTGTTTCCTCTTTAACCCTTTGTCTCTCTTGTCTATTAGATTGTAAACTGCATAAGACTAGAATTGTCTCTTACTATGGGTATGTACGGCAACCACAATGATGGGGCCCCACTCTCAGTTGCGGCCTCTTGGTGCTATTGTAATATAAGAAATAATAAGTTTCTCTAAGATCTCGGCATGAGGCTGCTGCTTTTAGTTTATTTTCTGTATGACACATGTGGAGAATTGCTGCATCCCTCCAGGGACCAGAATCCGGCAAGTTGACCCTTGAGCCCACATGAAACCCCATTGGAGACAATGAGGCACTGTGCCCATGCCGGTATCCCCCCAATTGAAGCAGCTTGATCAGTGCAGAAAGCAGTTAAAGCCAATGTGGAGCGCCTTGGCTGCAAAGCCCGGGATTCAGTGTTTCACTTTCATCCCCTAAACACCTGTTCTGTGCCAGCTCAGGGGAGCTAGTCCTATGTGAGACTGGGGCAGGGAATAACAATATGTGCAGGACTAGCATGTGTTTGTACAGGGAGGCAGGGACACTCGATAATGGTTTCCTTTTATAGAGAAGATACAGGTAAGATTCTGTGCTGCATATCTAAGAGGGGCAGCAAATTATTCATAGCCCAGGTGCAGGGATGGATATGGTGTCTTTAAGGCACCTCTGTGCCCTCCTGATCGTGAGTTGCTCTTGAGAGGCACCTGGCATAGCTCAGACAACTTTCTGAATCCTCTTGAAGTTATAGCAGCCTCCCCAGGCTGCCCTATGGACGTTAATACTACCAGCTGCAGCCCCTGGAGTGTCTCCTATGCCAGCAGGGCCTTACAGCAGTCTACCTCAGTGCCTACCCTCCCCCAGCCAGAACCAGGGCCACCCCTGATCTGCAGGTCTGGCCATCTTTTCTGAATGGGCCCTGAGTCTTCATCACTTTGCTCACACTTCTCCACATGCAGCCCACACCAGATGACGAAGCAAGAGGGAAGTTAAAAAGGGCAGACGGTTTCTCTCTGAGTTCATGCCCCCAACCTTCCCCTCTCTCCTCTCCCTTCTGCACCTGAGCTCCTCTTGGAGCCAGAGACTCTTATTAGGAAAAAATCAACCTTCTTCATACAGCCTACGCCCAGGAAACATGAGCCACCAAGGAGGAAATATGAGTTCTCCAGTCACTTTGTTACCTTTCAGTATTGGATCTGGTCTGCTGCTATGAGTTAACAATAAAAAGCTGAGTATGGCAGCAAGGGTGACCCTGCTTATTCAGGAATCAATTCCTCACAGAGCTTGATCCTGCACGCCTAATGGGCAAAGAACTCCGACTGAAGGTCAATGGGAGATTGTGGGGGTGAGGACTCCAGCAGGAGTTTTTAGTGTGCTGCTTTGTAAAGGTACTGAGCACCTTTAGCTACCACTGGAAGCTGAGGTAATTCAGCACCTCTGGTTGGAAACTGCTGACTTGTCAGTGAAAAGGAGAAGTTTTCCATTGGATTGATATGTTTCCAGCTGCAGGTTTAATCTGTGAAGTGATCTATCTGAAATAATAATAAATAATAATAAATAATAATAATAATAATAACAATACTACTACTACTGATAATAATACCTAGCTCTTACATGGCATTTTTCAGCTCTACGTCTTAAAGTGCTTTACAAAGGAGATCCCTAACACTATCCCCATTTTACAGAAGGGGAAACTGAGGCACAGAAAGGCTATGTCATTCAGGTCATTCAGCCAGCCAGTGACAGAGCTGGATCTCCCAAGTCCTGGACTGGTGCACCCTGCCAGAAAGGGGTTATCTATATGTATAAAAGTCAAATGGTGTATGCGTGTGTGTGTATGCGTGCGTGCGTGAGTGTATGTATGTTCCCTTACTCCTTCCACACCGTTTGAGCTAGAGACTTGAAATTTGGTACGGTTATAGGCTTTAGGGTCCTAATCAGGGTAAGAGTCGAAAAATTTTCAAATCTCACCTGTGACACCCCCCAGGGGTGAAATTCTTTAAAGCCCATTCACATCAGCTGGGCAGCAGGTTAACACCTGCTATTCTCTGTAACATAGTTATGATGTCATAATACCCCCCTCCAACGGACCCCACACTCGCTCAGCTCTCTGCCCCCTCCCCCCTCCAACAGACCCCGCGCTCGCTCAGCTCTCTCCCCCCTCCAACGCCCCCCCACTCGCTCAGCTCTCTCCCCCCCACACACACACCCTCGCTCAGCTCTCTACCCCCTCAGGTAAGAATCAAAATTTTTTTAAATCTCACCCTCCTCCCCCCCTCCAACATCCCCCGCACTCGCTCAGCTCTTTCCCCCGTCCCCCCCTCCAATGGCCCCACCACTCGCTCAGCTCTCTCCCCCCTCAGGTAAGAATAAAAAAAAATTTTAATCTCACCCCCGTCCCCTCCTCCAACGGCCCCCACACTCGCTCAGCTCTCTCCCCTCTCCCCCCTCCAACGGCCCCCCCACTCGCTCAGCTCTCTTCCCCCCTCCCCCCTCCAACGTACCCCACACTTGCTCAGCTCTCTCCCCCTTCCACCTGCAACGCCCTCCCCCACTCGCTTAGCTCTCTCCCCCCTCAGGTAAGAATAGAAAATTTTTAAAATCTGACCCCCCTCCCCCCTCCAACGGCCCCTGCATTCGCTCAGCTCTCTCCCCCCTCCAACGCCCCCCCACTCGCTCAGCTCTCTCCCCCCTCCCCCCTCCAACGGCCCCCGCACTCGCTCAGCTCTCTCCCCCCTCAGGTAAGAATCGAAAAATTTTAAAATCTCCCCCCCACTCCAACGCCCCCCCACTCGCTCAGCTCTCTCCCCCCCTTTCCCCCCTCCAACGGCTCCCGCACTCGCTCAGCTCGCTCCCCCCTCCCCCCCTCCGATGGACCCGAGCAATGCTGGGTATTTTTGCTAGTCTTCATATAAAACAAGACAGTCGTGCTCAGAGAACTCCTGAGTTCCAAGCCCAGATCCAGAGCTGGTTCTAAAGCTGAGTAAGCAGGGAGGTTGTCCTGGATTCCACATGTCCTTCCAGGGGACATGTGCTGCTCATTTTTGCTTTTGCTTTACTCTGCTTGGCTGACCATTTTGGTTTAGCTGATTAACCAGACCTTCTTCTTTGCTCAGCCACAGAAGGAAGAGCATTGCTGCCCTGTCAGGCAAAATGACTAGGGACAGTCCTGTTGAAATCGAACACTGAATCCCTTCAGTAAGTTTGGGAAAGTCTACTAACCTCTCCGCCTTAGTGTCCTTGACTGTAAAATGAGGATAGTACCTATCCAATTCATGAGGATGTTGTGTGGACTAGTGGCCTAATCCTGCAATTGGAGCCCTGGAGGAGGATCGAACCACACCCAATATTTGAAAGGGTAAATGTCGATTAGAGTAAGATTTAGTCTCATTGAAATACTTCAGAGCAAGGAGATTTTGATAAGACAGAACTTAACTAAAGTTTAGTTCATTCTTTTCTAACTCCAGGAGTTGTAAAGCTTTGGCCCTTCAGAGTGTTCTATTCCGTCGTTTAGTTTAATCCTCACTGGATTTTCATCCATTATTTATTAATGTAAAATGAGTTCTTTTATGCAAACAATTAAAATGATAGTTTTCTGATTTTATATGCAGAATCATGACGTTCCACTACAACGGCATTATTAATATGATAATACGTTGCACTTTGATAGTGCCTTCTGTAGGAGGAATTCACGGTCCTTTGATTAAATTGACACTTTTGCTTTTCAAGATTATGTTGCAGGATCAGTTATGAAAATACATTTCTGCAACCATTTTCAGCTGTTTTTAGTTAAATATACTGTATTTCACCAGTGTAAACCTAATGTCAATACTTTGTACTTTTAATTATTTCAAAAAATGTTGCTTTGGAATAAATACAGACTTATATGCAAATCAACATTTAATTGTATAGCACTCCCCTGCAGCTCCCTGCATGTTGTAACTTTACAGATGTTCCCAATAGCTCAGTGGATTACATAAAGAAAGACCACGATTAAGGGCTGTCTTGTTAAAGGTCTAAATGAACCATTAGTTCCTGCTAGCTTCCTACGTACCTTCAGTCAAGCAGAGATTTGATATACATCTGCTTTTCTGAGGCCATCAATTCAAAAAAACAACAGGATACTTGTTTGTTGTTTCTTTTCAGAATTAAGAAACACTTGTTCCTTTTGTTCTCCAGATAATCATTTCATGACTGGAGAACTGCCAGCCTGTTTACAGTCAGGAGATGTATTGCCTGAGTAGGTGTCTGTTGTGGGCTGGACAGGAACACTTCTGTTACTCTGCAGCTAGCTAGCATTTGTCCCTGCACAGTGGACTGATGGTATTATCTTGGCAACAGCATCTTACTATAGAGTCACTGTGTTAACTTTGTGAATCGATAGCTTCCATTTACTTTATGGACAGATAACAAAGCATTGAAAGTGATGCCTTCAAGTGTACATGTGATTATATCTAGGTAATGCTGAATCTCCCTTGATAATCCAGAAAAAATGGAGTAGACCACGCAAAGGGAGATTTTTAAGTGCACAAAGGGCAGTCAGGCACCTAGCTCCCATTGATTTCCAGTGGGAGCTGGGGGCCCAGATCCACAAAGGTATTTAGATGTCGAAGTCCCAGTTTTGGCTCCACTGCAATCCACAAAATTCCCACCAAACCCTGTTGGGGGCCCAAACTCATTTGGTGCCTACATTTTTAGGATAAAAGTTCCTTCGGTGCATGGGCAGGCGCACTGCTGCCTCCCTTTAGGTAACTGGTTGCCTATCTGCCGCCTAAGCCTCCAAGCAATTCACAAACATGGAAAAGATAAGGAGCTGAATACTTGTGATTAAATGGAAATCTGTTTTGCATAAATACTGTGTGCCTCAGTTTCCCCTATGCGTTACTCAAGTATCTAGGTCAGAAGTGGGCAGTGGGAGGGGGTCAATGCTGACTGTGAAGTTGGGGTGCATAGCCCCTTTGGGAGGCATCTAAGGCTTTCCCAGGTGTCCTGGTCAGGTGGACTCACTGGTGGGGAGCTCGCAGTGTGAACATGAGTGACGAATGGTCGGAGGTCAGACCCAGGAGGCACTAAAGCCTAGGATGTTTGCCCTGGTGAGAGTGTGCCCTGAAGAGAGACACACTGCACTAGAGTTCTGTCTGACTTCATTCAGAGCAGTTCCAGAGCACCGAGACTGTGATTTCGTGACAACATCCAAGTCCACATGTGGGGCCCAAGCTAGCCGGCATGCTTGGAGCCTTCTGGTTCCAGCAAAATCCATCCACAGGTGATGATGGTGCTAGCCACCTGTTACCTTTTAGACTAGTGATTAGATCATTCACCTGGGGTGTGGGAGACCCAGGTTCAACTCCCCCCTTTGCCTGAGGGGAGAAAGAATTTGAACAGGGCTCTCTTACCTTTCTAGGTGCCCTAACCACTGGATTACAGTGTCCCTCTCTTTCACCCATTTCCCCGTGGAAAAGTCATTGGGCCAGAGAAGAGAGTAAGAATGATGGCACAGCTTCTTTCAGGAAGAAGGGTGTATCATGGTATAATGGGAGAGAGGGATTTCCTTCCCTTTGAGAGTCCCATGTATCACTAGCATTAGGAACTTGGGCTTTGTGCCCCCATCCAGAGGAAAGTTAGTTATGAATCCCATTCCCAGCCAGTCAGAGTCTTGTGAATCCTCTACCCCAGTGGTTCTCAACCTATTTACCATTGTGGGCCGCACATGCAGCTCTCTCTGCATTATATGGGCTGCATCTACACAATATATGTGCTACCTGTATGGCCCTGAGAATGTCACATGGGCCGCAGCTGTGTGCTGATTGGGCCACAAGCGGCCCACAGATTGAGAACCACTCTCACAGGTTTCTTCATAGGCCCTGCTATATCTGCCAGAAGTTGGAACCTGACCACTGCTCCTACTGCTACATCTGTACACACAGACCCATGAAAACCAAAGAACAAAATGATATACATCCAGCTACCCTGACTTTTGTGAAAGGTTCTGCCTTCTGCTCACACTTTGTGACTGCTGCTACAGTCCCTCAAAAGAGCCTAGCATGTTAAATACAAAATAAGTACTGAAACTTAAAATAATTACCTGCAAACCAGTTTACATGTTTCTTTCATCTAATTAGGTAATCTACCCAGGTGCTTAGCAGCAACACATCTATGACTTAATTGGAAAAAGTCAAGGAGAGAAACTAATTAGTAGCATTAATCAAAAGCAGAAGTCTAATGCTAATTAACTGCATATCCCCACCATAATCAGATCCCTTTATTAGAAGTTGCTACAGAATAAAATACAAATTATTGGAGCTTTATAACAAATGTTTTCAAACTCCATTTCCCAATTAACCTGAACATTATTTCTAAAAGGTAGAGAAAACCTATAGGACTAAATGCTGCTCATTTTACAGAAAGACTGTAGAATTAGTCCCATAATTTGGGATATATAAATACGATTAGGAACACATTATGAATTAGGTTTTACAGTATCTCCACGTATATTTTAGTGTTGGTCACTAGTACCACTAGACAAAGGGTCTGTCAGCATTTTCGTTACAAATAGGTGGCCAAACTGCTGTTCTTAATCCTTACTCAGGCAAAGCTCCCGTTAGCAAAAATTAATACAGGAACAAATAAGCCATTTCAGTCTTGCTGAAAGGATGTGTCCCTCTAGACAAATATGGGAGAAACCAGATTTTACAAAAGACTTGGGAGACACCTGAAACCTTTGCAAAGTCAAGGGTTTAGATCAGAGCTTTCCAAACTTTTCATGTTGGTGACACACTTTTTAGACATGCATCATTTCGCGACACAGTAATTCAGTTTTACTAGCAAACCGGAGGTTAAACTAACCCGTTATAAGAGATACGGACACATACATAAATTGTAATAACGAAATCTATGGGGACACAACATATCTCATGAAAACCTTTCATTTATATTTTTAAAAATATATGATTTGTAAGATAATAACATACATTTATGAGTAACAGTATGTAAATATGTGCAAGAATTAAAAAAAAGTTGAATAACACCAATAACTACTTACCATTTTAATGGGATGTATAAGGTTGATGGGATGAACACAGCTTTTCAATATTTGGTGGAATAAGAGGATTGGGGTGCGGGGGGAATAAGCTCTTGCTGGGGTGTGGGCTCTGGGGTAGGGCAGGCTGGGGATGAGTTTGGGATGGGTGTAGGCAGGTTGCTCTGGGACTGAAGCCAGAGAGGAGGACTCCCCCCAGCCCTTTCCCTGCCAGCAGCAGCAAGCTCTGGGTCAGCTTCCTCCTTTCCTTCCCCCACCCCTCAGCAGCAGCACACTCACCCCCATCACAGGCAGCAGAAGCAGGAGGGCGCTAGGACCCTGCAGCAACGGAGGCAGCATGTTGCTGCACGGAACTGAAGAGAAGGGACGCTCTGCTCCTGGGGAGAAGGTGTAAGGGGGCAGCAAACGGAGGCCGGGGGACCTTTGGGGGTGGGCAGAGCCAGGTTGCGGGGCGGGGGGGAGGCTCTCTGGGCTCTTCCCCTCCTTCCCCCTCCCGGCACCTGCATGCAAGGCCCACAGAGTCTCCTGCCGCGGCCGCGGTGCAATCCTCCTTCCCCCAACTGTCTCTGCTGGGGGAGGGAAGGGAGTGGGCTTTCTGCCCCCTCCCGCCCCCCTTCTGCTTGCCGGCACTGGCCAAGCCTGCAGCAGCAGCTTGCTTTCCAGCAGCAGCAGTTTGCTTTCCAGCAGTTTTGACCAGGGAAGTGCTTTTAGTTCCCGCGACACACCTACACACTGCTGCCGCCACACTAATGTGTCGCGGCACACAGTTTGGAAAGCTCTGGTTTAGATAATCGGAGGCCAGCAGGGAGCATCCATCCTGCAATATCGCTAGCATGAAATCCTGGCCCCGTGGAAGACCTCAAAGAGGAGGAACTCAACTCTTTTTGAGATTCGTGACTTTGCGGGAGTTTTTAGCTTCAGTCCTGCAGAGTATAGGAGCTCCACGGGGCTGAAACTTAAGGTTCCTCAGGAGCAGAACTGAAGCCAGAGAAGCCCCAGCCAGGAAACATAACCTAGCTTCAACTAATTGGGAATTTGGGTTCACTGGAGTTCAGCAAACTGGGCTTGCACTACATCTTTAAGCAGGAGAAACCGTTGAGCTGTGCTGTTAAGAAAACTATCCTCTTCCCCTTCATATGACTTACGTGTCCCTTCACACACTTTCAGCATGAACTTTTACCCTGAGCTGCTATTTAAACCTCCACTCTTCTTTTAGCGTCACATTGCAGAGCTAACAGAAAGACTTGCTCATGGTGAGCTGAAAATTATCCTTCCATTTAGAAACATGGTCTGTGATCAGCTATTGCCGGCTGATCTGCAAATTACATTATTATAATATTAGCAATGATTTTCTAGACACTGATGTATCATTAAGCGATTATTCACTAGAAAGAAAGCAAAACTAGAGGGAAAGTATTAGAACAGTGAGGCTCAGTCTTTGAGATCATGGCAGTCACTCTCTCAAGATTAAGATGCTCATATAGCCACATTTACCCCACCACTTTTCTTGGTATAATTTATGTCACTCAAGGGTGTGAAAAAACCACCCCCTGAGCAACATAAGTCACACCCGACAGAAGCGCCGGTGTAGACAGCCCTATGTTAGCAGAAAAGCTTCTCCCGTGGACATAGCTACCGGCGCTCATGGAGGTGGTTTTATGATGTCGACGGGAGAGCTCTCTCCTGCTGGCATAGAGGCCACAAGAGTGATCTTAGAGCTGCACAGCTGCATCAGTAGAAGCTGTGCAGCGTTAAGCTCACTAGTATAGCGACATACACACATAGGCTGGCCTTAACGTTGCTAAAGTCAACGTTAAGCCATAGTGGGGACCAGCCCCATGAGGCAAACTGAGGCGGACACTTCAAGTGCCAGACTGGGGGGGTGGGAGGGGCGCCACTAGGACCTAGAGTGTAGAAAATTGTACCTGCTGCTGGTGCATATGTATTGTCTCTGCTCTAGATGCACATAGATGGTGGAGTGCTGTGCTGGAGGAAGGAGGGCACAAGACACATAACAGGCAGACAGGAGAAAAGGTGAGAGGGAATAACCGAAAGCAGCAGGAGCTGCAGGGAGAGAGAGAAGGAGGAGCCTCTTACGTACCTCTCTAGCACCCCCAGGAGCCTGGACTGATTAACCCTAGCTTCTCAGGGAGCTTCCTGCTTCTTGCTGCTTCCCTGAATCCATTTGAGGAGAACAATTAGTCAAGTGAAGTAGTAGGAGCCAGTTAGGCCCTTAAGATGCTGATATCTCCCCTCAATCAGGCCCTGCTATCAGCCTGCTTATTTGTCCTCTTCAATTGAGTATTGAGAGCCACTATAGCTGGCACAGAACAACAGTCATGAGTGAAAGAAGAAAACGCCCCTCTGGGGCAGGATTCAGAAAAAGAAAGAAAGCAAAGGAAGTGTTTCTATCTAAGCAGGAAGGAGCTCTCCTGAGATACATAGACACAAATGTTCACGGTGGGCCTCCCGGCCCTAGTGAGGATGTGAGTGGTGAGGAAATGCCTGATCTTCCAGTTAGTCAAAGTGCAGGTGAACTGACAGCTACGGCAGCATCCATATCCCCACCTCAAATGGATGTAACCCATGCACATTCCTGAAGAAAAATGCAGATCGGACATGAGTGTGGTGGAGGTGCAAGAAACAGCTACTGCTGAGTTTAGTCCCTTATGTCTAGATGATTCAGGACTGTGGACCCACTTGAGTAGCAGCCTGAGGGACTTCTTGTACTGCACGGGCCACAGCAAGTGAAAAAGTTCATCTTCCCCAAAGACAATGAAAATAGCAGTTTCCATCCAACACATTGTAAATGTCAAAGGTTCGATAAGAATTTTCAGAAAGGACTCACAGGGACACTGATGGCAATCTAACAACTTGTTTATTTATTAAGGGGAGGGGTAATGTACCTGGAAGCTATATTTCACACACATTACTGGTGTAAAATCCCCAATGGTGACAAAGTGGAGAGGCCATGGTATACGTACTCAAAAACCCAGAATGCTGCATACTGGTTTTGTTGCAAACTCTTC
The DNA here is from genome assembly GCA_032164245.1 of Sternotherus odoratus. Lineage (NCBI taxonomy): Eukaryota > Metazoa > Chordata > Testudines > Kinosternidae > Sternotherus > Sternotherus odoratus. The sequence continues at coordinate 162,100,702 of JAVMKO010000001.1, forward strand.
CAGTCTAATGATCCAGCCACATTGGGTTCTACGGGAACAAAGGAGTGGAAAAATCTGGCTAGAAATCTGGCATGCCATGAGAAGGCAGCAAATCACCAGAGATCATTCCATAGGCGGAAGGAGCTTGAGATGAGACTAAAGTTAAAGGCCACTATAGATGATCAGCATCAAGAGAAGATTACATCAGAGTCTCTTTACTGGCAAAATGTTCTGAAAAGGCTCGTTGCCATTGTGAGAATGCTTGCTACCCAAAATCTAGCACTCTGTGGCACTTCAGATCAGCTGTATGTGCCAAACAATGGAAACTTCCTTAAATTGTGGAGCTGATGGCTGAGTTTGATGATGTGCTCCAGAAGAATCTAAGAAGAGTCACCACCTGTCACGTTACTGAGATAATTTGGGATCCTATAGATCATTGGTGCAACCAAGGTCCCATAGTGGCACCAAATCTTATGTAAAGGGGGTCATATAAGGTGTCTACGACCAGGTTATCGATTGCTGATTATGAATATGCCATTGATATGTATATCAATTTTGTAGTTTAAGTTATGAATATTGGCTCTGGACTGTCTGTCTTTCCAAATATTGTGCTCTGCTGGAGGGGACACTCCAGAAAACTGGGCGTCAGCTTTGCTTGAGCTCCTGATGGCCCATTAAGGACCATCAACTACACAATGAACTTTGTCCACACCCGAGCTTCTCCAGGAATCTGACCTGCCTGGTCAGAAACTGAATCTTGGAGAGTCTGCTAATTGGACCACGTGGCTATGAACCTCCACTTTGCAACTGGACTCTGCATAAGAAGGAGGGGGGGTCTTCGCCCACAAGAGGAAGTCTATAAAACCTGGGAGAAACTTCCTCCATTTTGTCTTCTACCTCCAGTCTTCAGCCTGCCTTGTTTCCAGCTCTGGATGGAACTTTGCTACACAGGGGAACTCTGGACAAAGGGTGCTGACCCATCCCTGGAGGGGATGCATTCCAGAGACTTTGATTTGAACCTGCAGTTCATTTTACCACTGCAAGCCTGAACCAAGAGATTTGCCATTACTGCATGTAATTGATTTCTTTTAACCATTCCTAACCCTCACCTATACCTTTTTCCTTATACAATAAACCTTTAGATTTTAGATTCTAAAGGATCGGCAACCGTGTGATTTGTGGGTAAGATCTGATTTGTATATTGACCTGTCTGGGGCCTGATTCTTTGGAATTGGGGAGAACTGTTTTCTTTATTTGGGGTATTGGTTTTCATAACCATTGATCCCCAAGACAGGTGGCTGCTGGTGGCGATACTGGAAAGCTGGAGTGTCTAAGGGAATTGCTTGTGTGACTTGTGGTTAGCCAGTGGGGCGAAACCAAAGTCTTTTCTGTTCAGCTGGTTTGGTTCGCATTAGAGTGGAAAAACCCCAGCTTTGGACTGTAGTTGCCCTGTTGGAAGCAATCTGTCCTGATCTGGCACTCACAGTTGGTTCCCACCAGGAACAGCACCGTCACACCACCCAAGAAATGTACACACACCACTACCTTGGAAAAAACAATTCAAAATGAGATCATAGTTACTGGCAATAAAAGTCAAACAGAACATTGTGGCAGGTCTGAAGTCAGCAAGATATTACTCTGTTATTCTGGACTGCACACCTGACATCAGCCATATGGAACAAATGGAGAACACCAAATTGGGAAGATAGGTGATGCCATAATTGCCATTTTGGAGGATAATGCTATGACAGGAACTGTTTGTGGGAGAACAGTGGCAGAGGGAAATGGAATCACCAGAAACATACACAATTCACATTTCTGTGTGGCTTAGTGTTGTGGCACGACATACTGTTTGAAATAAATGTCAGCAAGAGACTCCAAGGTGTTGACCTTGATATATCTGGAGCAGTGGAACAAATGGACAAAGCAAAGTCATACCTACAGTCTTACCAGTCAGATGAGGGATTTCAAAATGTTCTGAAGAGTGCACAGAAGTTGACAGAGGAACTTCACACTGAAGCTATTTTCCCACCTATTCAAGAATACAAGAGTCACCAAAGAAGACACTTTGATTATGAGACACGGGATAATCCCATAAAAGACCCCAAACAACAATTCAAAGATGAATTCTTTAACCAGCTTCCAGATTGTGCAATACAGTCAATTAAAGAACATTTAATGCCACTCAAATAGTATATCTGGAATGTTGTATGATATTCCCAAACTCCTCACTATAGCTGAAGAAGACCTACACCAGCATTGCAGGGCACTGGAGACAATGTTGACACAGGATGACATATGCGATATTGATACGAGTGATTTAGGTGATGAACTGAAAGCCCTTCAAGATACATTTCAGCAGGATCAATTCCAAAAGCTGTTCTGGAATATATGTGCACAAATAAGATGATCACCCTCTTTCCAAATGCTTTTGTTGCTCTGCGCATACTTCTAACACTTCCTGTAACAGTTGCCAGGGGAGAACGCAGCTTCTCCAAGGTGAAGTTAGTAAAAACACATCTACGCTCCACGATGACACTGGAGAGGCTGGTCGGCCTTGCAACCATCTCAATAGAGCATGAGCTGGCCCAGACTGTGGACCTTCAGGAATCAGTTCAAATCTTTGCAAGCAAGAAGGCATGGAAAGCACCACTTTGATTAGTCAAACAGTTAAAAATTACTATACAGACAAGAAAAGTTAACATTTGCTGTTCAGGCGTTTAAAAGTTAAGTGTTACTTAAAATTTTTGAACAAGGCATTTTAAGTTGTTAGTTCTCCTTTATTAGGGTAGGTAGCAGAGCAGTACCATGAGAGGAGTAGAACAGGAAGAAGGCAGAATTGAGACCTTTCAAAGTTTTGGTCCAACCAACGGGCGATGGGGGCGTCATTTGAGCTCTCCTTCTCTGGTGCCAAAATGTTGTGGGCCGGCCCTAAACACACATACCTCCCAGGACCCACAACATACTTATCATGTGGGCCCTTTACCCGTTCCCTCATAGTATGTGCCCATTCCCATTCTCCCCTCCCTTCTCAACTGTTTCAGTTTTGTTTTGTTTTATCACCCTGAGGTTGGGACTAGCTAACCCACCATTTGTTCTGAGGAATTCCCCCCAGGCCAATAATGCTCTTGTGATACCTATGTAATGAGAAATTTGACACAAAGTTTAAACAGGCTCAATCACAAAGGAAGGCAAAATACCAAAAATGCATGAAGTGGGCTACTCACTGGTAAATAAAAATATATGTAAACATGTCAGAACCCTAAAATATTGGTACAAATTGATTAAATGGAAAAATCCATTACTGGGCAGTGACAGACTTAGCACTTAAAAAAAAACATTTTAAGGCACTGATTCTTATGCACCTGCTAAATTGTAGTCAGCTGAGTAATTTCATTGAATTCAATGAGACTATTGGCACAAGTAAAATTGAGACCTTTATCATCTGCAAGTTTCACAATTTCTTCTCTGCAAAAATATAATTGTTTGCATTTCCTCTTACATGTAGACCTATTGTATGCTGAGAAAACCTCCCTATGTTCAATCTAAACAACTTCGTCCTCCAGAGGTTAAAGCTTAGAAACAGAAATATATAAATAAAACCTGTGGTAATAGCCTTAATGTAACGCTCAAAACAATTGCTTCATGATGAGCTTGTGGTTTTTTTAATTCTCCACTGTGCAGCGCACTCCTATATAAATAGCACACATCATTCCTGGCTAAGGGCTAAAGTAATGGACTCATTATTGGACTAAACTCTATCTATGGGCAAAGAAAACCTGATGCAAAATAGCTGTAGCTATTATGTAATCCTGAAGTACATAAGGGATATTATGTACTGCCGTACATAAGGGATTTCTTTTTTAAATTTCAGTAGTGCTGTATTCCACTTTACCCAAGAAAAAGAAGAAAAACACCCATTTCATTTGGTCTGTGCACTAAGAATAATTGCCATCGGTATTGATTAGCCCTTGGGGACACAACTGAATTTAAAAACTGCAGACAGGGAAATCCCAGCTGAGGCACACACCACTTTGAGTAACACCTATTGTGAGATGCTCCTATCTTTAAATTTATCTGAGAAAACTGTGAAATGAATGGTCTCATATTGGGTCTAATATGTTCTCAGACTTGACAAGCCTGCACTTTCTGCTGTTTTCCTTCCTAACCCGGGTGATCTGTCTGTCACTCAATAGAAAGCCCCCAAAATGTTGATGTCACCTGCATATGTTTTGGAAGACTGAGTGGTTTCCAAGAGTTCAGACGCTGTAGAAGGAGTATCTTAGTATTCCTCATCTATGCTATATACACTGCATTCAATATGCCTTCATTTTTAACAAACACAAAACACCCAGAACCAAATTCTTCGCTGACCTACACCCCATAGGACTTCACTGAGGTTCCATGAATCCCTGCAGAACTTGGATCAAGACATCATAACTATATTATTATTTGTGCAGTGTACTGCAGTAAGAGAAAACAATGGTCCAGATTCCCAGTTGATCACCAGCTCAACAGAGCTGCACCAATTTACTCCAACTGAGGATCTCACCTGATATATGGTATATCATCAGGATCATGGGCAACTAACACACAGGGTGGTTTTTAAGTTTTGCTAGTCAGTGTAATTCATTTTATTATCAGTATAGCTTCTGATTAATATGAAAAAATACATGGTTGGAATAACTGTTTGACCAAATATAATTCATACTTAAAGCTCTGCAGCGGGGGTTGGTAACCTTTCAGAAGTGGTGTGCCGAGTCTTCATTTACTCACTCTAGTTTAAGGTTTCGCGTGCCAGTAATACATTTTAACCATTTTAGGTCTCTTTCTATAGGTCTATAATATAGAACTAAACTATTGTTGTATGTAAAGTAAATACGGTTTTTAAAATGTTTAAGAAGCCTCATTTAAAATTAAATTAAAATGCAGAGCTCCCCAGACCGGCGATCAGGACCTGGGCAGTGTGAGTGCCACTAAAATTCGGTTCGCGTGCCGCCTTTGGCACCTGGGTAAATAGGTTGCCATAGGTTGCCTCCCCCTGCTCCACAGCAGTTCTCTCTCTGCCTTTCAGTACCTGGTAGAAATGGGTGCTCTGTTGGGAGTCAGCATGCAGCTTTGTTTGTTTCTGTTTCCATTCAGTAATGTTGAGGACTAAAAATGTAGATGAATTTAATATAATGTTAAATTGATTGCAGCATTCATGATATTACACTTTAAAAATGTAAGAAATTCTGTAGCTATCGTGGTTAAGGTAAATATCACAGTCCAGTCATGTCCATTTTTTTAAAATGGTGGCCACTGTTGCTTGCATCCGACGAAGTGGGTATTGCCCACGAAAGCTCATGCTTCAAAACTTTATAGTTAGTCTTTAAGGTGCCACAGGACTTTGTTACCTCTGTTTTAGTATAGTAAACCTCGCACTCCCAGGGCAAAATATCTAATTAATAAGGCATGAAAGGGTATCTCATACTAGATTAACTAACAAAATGAGAGAGTCATTTTAACTTAATGTTGTGACCATTCACAAAATAGATTCAAAGTGCTGATTTGGGTCCCAGTATTGAAAGATACTGCACATGAGCCCTAGGTCCCACATTCACAGAACAACTCTCAGGATGGGGGCCTAAGGTTTCACAGATTATCTTATTTGAATAAAAAAATGTTTTGCCTAATAATATATTTTTATTAAAAGTGTAGTATTTTCAGATCTGGACTCAATCAATCAATATGCATACAGAGAATGCGTTATCAGAAACCCCAGTACCATGTGATAAAGTGTTGTGTCATTAGGGAACAGGCAAAAATAAAATCTTCTATCTCCCTATAGCCCCAATCCTGCCAAAATGTATGGATATGTTTCACTTTATCACCATAAGTGGTGTTGACTACTCACCATGCATTAAGTTAAGTACATGTATCCTCACAGAAGCAAACCTTAAGTGTGCAGTAAACCTATAATAACTTCCACTTGGAGTGTCACCTTGTTGTGAAATGCTGAAGGGAACTATATTTACAACGTGATTGTAATTTTATATTTGTTGCTGTTTACAGATGGATTATAAACCTTTAGCCAGATTTTCAAATGAGCTCAGGGTCAGATTTTCAAGCATTCCACACCCACAGCTGAGGACAGATTTTCAAGAGTTCAGCACATGGCAGCTCCTACCCTGTTTCCCCGAAAATAAGACGTACTTCCAGTTTTGCCTCTCGCTGTAATATAATGTAATGTAATTGTTTCTCGTCTCTCCATGTTCACACACCCCATTCAAATGCTAGAAGAATAATCCACACTCTCTGATCGGAGATAACAAGCTGGCTCAGCTTAATTGGACTAACCTTTTCACCTCCCACCTGGCTCTTACCTACTTTTCTATAACTGCCTGTTTGTGAACACTTCCACTGCCTGCATCCGACGAAGTGGGTATTAGCCCACGAAAGCTCATGCTTCAAAACTTTATAGTTAGTCTTTAAGGTGCCACAGGACTTTGTTAACTCTGCTATTCCAGACTAACACGGCTACCACCCTGATTCTTGTCTTATTTTCGGGGAAACACGATAGTGTGACACTTATAGCCAGGTTTTCTCAAGAGCTCAAAATCCAATGTGCTGGACTCGTTTAGAAACCTGATCACATAGGTATATCTTAACTGAAGGATTAATTCAAACTGTGACTCAGATTGCTCTGAACCCCCATCCCAATCCAAACAAAAATCTCTCACCCCTCTCACCCAAGTTTGGTGGTACTTTATTCTCTGAGTCGCTGGTCTGGCAGAGGGAGTGAGTTAGAGCTCCATCTGCCTCTCCACCCCATCCATGCATCCCTGCAGGAGATAAAGTAGAATCTCACCCTCCCCAATTGTGATTTTCTACATAACACTTCCACCCTTTGGGGTATGAATTAGATTTTGCAGATCATGTCATACAAAGATTCAGAGTATGGCCCCTGCTGAGTCTCCTGAGAGCCTGCCAGAACAATGTTTACAGAAGGGTTTTCAGGATCTCTATCATAGGCAGTGTTAAAATACTATTGTTTATCATTTGTATTGCAGTAGTACCTAGGAATCCCTATCAGGGATCAGGGTTCTGTTGTGCTAGGCACTGTACACACCTATAACCAAGAGAGCTCACAATCTAAATCAGCCATTCTCAATGGTTTTTTGGCCACGGCCCCCTTAGGAGCTCTTCTCAGGTTCCAGGGAGGGAGGGAAACTATTGACTCCAATTAAGGTTGCTGCCTGGGCATTTCATCGATTCAGTTACCAGGGCCCCCATAAACCCTTGGGGGCTCCCCTTCTCAGTTTTCAGTCTGTGATCCCCTTCAAATGTGCCAGGGCCCCCTTGGGGGCCATACGGCCCCCATTGAGAATGGCTGATCTAAATGACAGACAGGACGCAATTGAAGGACAAGAGAGACAAACATGGGCAGGACCCATAACTCCCTTGCCTCTTGCTACCTGCTCATAGATGTTAGTGATGAAAAAGACCTAATGGACCATTGAAAGTGTAGATATAGTTCTTCATTGTGCTATTTGAAACCCACCAGTCCTAGTTAATGTGAGTTTCACCATCTTGCATGTGTTGGGTTTTTATTGTTTGTATTGTGGTAATGCCCAGAAGTCCCAGTCCTGGCTCTGAGGTGCTTCAGCCCTCTCTGATTTACTTGTACTTTAGGGGTTGCTTGTTACCCTGATCCTCCAAAGTGAATCTGTGGGGGCAAGGCTCATCCACCCACTTTCTTCTCATCCCACAGCCATAGGTCCCTGATTTTATAGGGACAGTCCCAATATTTGGGGCTTTGTCTTATATGTGCCTATTATCCCCTGCCCAGATTTTTCACACTATATTATTGCTATCTGGTCACCCTATGCAGCAAAACGGGAGTAAAAGATCTTGCTGACTCAGTCTAACTTCTCCTTGGGCCTAGATTCCCTCATGCTCCACAGATGACCAACATTTTCCTTAGTTACCACACAAAGAATCTAGGGCATCCCAGGACCTATCCCCAATGCCAGTAGGGACCGTTCCTGGATTGCCACTGCGCTCCTGGGATTTGGGGCACAGATTCTAGTTGGTTGGCCCTGAAGACTACAAGAAGTGGGGAGCAAGGCAGCAGGTGACCCCCAGAAGATATCTGACACCAGGAATGCAGATTAGGCTGCCAGACTACCTATCCAGAAACAGTAGGATAAAGTAAAAGTTCTGCCTGAATAATTTAAAGAGTGATTGACTTTGTCCTCATCATGTCTTTCCAGGCGATGTGTAATACACAGGAAGTTTTAATATACTACATTTTGAACCTTGATAAGAAAAGTCTCAGTCCTCTGAAATGATCATGGATTAGAAATGGAGAATTGTATTGAACTATCTCCAACAGCATAAATAAGTATGTATCAAATTTATAGTTCAAGTACTTTTTGTGACTTTCAAATCATGCTCAGTAAATGTTTCTTTTTTATATATCTTTTTTCCTAGATCAACAGCATCACCTTCAGGCCACAAAAATATTTTATTACATTCTAATTTCTCTGAATAGAAGGCATTTAGAAATTACTTCTGCAAACACTGCATGTTGTTATTCCCTTCTGACCCAAACACAAAACATAGACAATGTTTTAAAATAGTTTATATTGTTTCATTTTACATAATTGAACAAGAAATGGACCTAATCCATTGGCCCTTACTCATATGAATGATTCCACAAGTATGGTCTATAGAATTGGCCTCAAAAGAGAATACAAACAGAAAAACCTAAATAGAGTTGAAATGTAATATAGCTAGACTTGTGTAAAGTGTTAACAAGCTGGTATATATATATTCATTGTATAAGTGTATTCTTCACTTCATTCATTGTATGAGTGAATTTTCTTCACTCATATACCAGGGAAAATCCAGAATATTTTAGGAAAAAATCACTGGAATTATTTTGATGTTTATACATACAAAAATACAATAAAATGGTTTCAAGATGGCATATCTACTGCCAACATAGTATTTATTTATTTCCCTGTATCGTTTGAATCAATAGTTGAGGCAAACAAGTATTGTTTGACAAATAAAGGACCAGCAATGTACTTAAACAAAACAGCAGTTCTGTAGCTACCGTATGTTCCGGCGTATAGGACGACGGGGCGTATAAGACGACCCCCAACTTTTCCACTAAAATATAGGGAAAAGCCACCGGATTACAAAAAAAAAACAAAAAAACCCCACACACAAAAAGCGCGTGCGCCCCGCTCTCCCGTCCCCGCCACGGGCGGGCTGCTAGGAGCGCCCCGCTCTCCCGTCCCCGCCGCGGGTGGGCTGCTGGGGTGCCCCGCTCTCCCGTCCCTGCCGCGGGCGGGCTGCTGGGGCGCCCCGCTCTCCCGTCCCCGCCGCGGGGGGGCTGCACCGGGGTATAAGACGACCCCCCAACTTTTGAGACTATTTTCCGGGGTTAAAAAGTCATCCTATACGCCGGAACATACGGTAGTTTTCTCTGTAAGACACCACAGCCTAAAGAAGCAGGGCCAGAGCCTCAGCTTTTATAAATCAAGACTGGCTTCATCAGTGCAATCCTAATTTCCAGTAGTAGAAGGATCTGGCTCTGAGAATTACAGACAATAGTGATGGTGATGCTCAGGAATGTTTGAATGATTGGGCATGAAAACAACTTCACAGTTAAAAGAGACACAAGAGTGTCAGCGTATTGTAAGGGAGAAATTTTATTTAATCTTTACCTTTTCCTCAGGAGGTAGTGGAAAAGTTACAAGCCTGTATCTACATTAGAAAATATTTACAAAAATTTTCCCATTGATGCAACCATTAGTTCATCTGAAGCAGCGTTGACACTGACAGAAGCCCAGAGTAAATAAAAAAAAAAGCTTCCTACACTTTTCAGTAGTTTTACTCAGTAATAAAAATGCTAGAGTGTGTGTACTAAGGCTCTGCTGAATCTGTGATATCACCAGTACAGCTTGGTGACATTTTTGGACAAATATTTTATTTGCCCCAAATCTGAGTTTTGGTTAGCCCAAAACAACTGACAAATTTCGCACCATTAGTTTTGCCCCCCAAAAAATGATTGGGCTAGAGTCACAAGGTGGCTTTTGTGCCATTCACAAAACAAAGGTGGGAAAAGGAGGCTATAACTTTTAGCCCAATGGTCTGTACACTCACCTAGGATGTGGTAGTCCTTGGTCCAAGTCTTCCCTCTGCTTGATGTGGCACAGACATTTGACCTTGGACTTTCTACCTCCTAATAGGGTGCACGAACCTCACAGTCTAAAGTAGAACAGCTTCAACATGAGAGGCTGAGAGCCATGTACCCCAAATAACCAACAATTGGTTATTCGGGGTACGTAACTCTCAGCCTCTTCTGTTGAAGCTATTCTACTTTGTATGGAACATTTGATAGTTATTAGATCAAAAATCAAGACTCTGTAGCCTGGCTGTTTGGATATTCACTTAGGAGGTGGGAAGCACAAGTTCACATCTCTGCCCCAATTACTACACAAAGTGGAATAGCTTCAACAGGATAGATTGAGAGTCGCATCCCTCACAACACCCCATAGGTAAGAGAGACACATCCACATTCCTTCTCCACATCAGGCAGAGGTGGGAACTGAATTCAGGACCTCTACATCCTAGGTACGTGCTCTAACCCCTAGACTAAAAGTTAGAGGAAGGGGTTCCACCTCTTCCTCTCACTGCTTCTCTAATTCTTTTTAAATGCCTGGAAACACAATGTATACGGTCTAGCAAAACATTTTGTTCACCCCAAATGGACTTTGTTGAGTCACTGAAATTTGCAGTATTTTTCAGTTTGGCCCACACTGGTTTATTAATTAATTAATTTATTACTATCAGTTTTTCTTCCAACTCTTATAATCAGTGTGATTTTTGTATTAATTTCCTAGTGTAAGCATGGCCATAGAGTGGAAGGAGAAAGCCAGAAATACCAAAGGATAGGAGGAAGTGTGGAATATTTTAGATCTTTATGTTTTCAGTGCATGAAGGCACAAGCAAAATACTTAAATCATCTGCGCCCTCTGCTGGTTCCTTCTTCACTTTCAATAGCACAGTCTAAATTTTCCAGTGCATAAGGACTCCGCTATCTTAAGAACCACCTTGTCACACCCAACTCACCGAGAAGTTGCACTCCCCTGTGATAAAAACCCTGGCTAAACCATGGAAGACCCAAAGCTAAAAATCAGCAGTTTGTTTATGGAACAAGCAACTAGCAAGAAATTAGATGAAGCCAAATCCTGACCACTTTTAGATACCCTGCCAGACCAATCGACTTGCTGAGGATTTCCCAGAAAAAGAAATACCACAATAAATATCTCTTATTTTTTAAGCTAGCTGATTTTTCTTGAATGTAGGAAGGCCTAAGGGTGGGATCCTCTAGGAAGCCCAGTATGGACATTGCCATACAGATATCATTTATCAGTTCAGCATTTAGGGCTAGAGCCACAAAAGGATTTAACTACCTATCTGCCCCTTTAGGTACCTGAATCCAACATTTAGGTGCTACTGAGATCTTCAAAACTCCGATTCAGCTGCTGCCTCACTCTGTAGGTGATGGTATTTTCACTGTGAAAGTCACCTAGGTGCCTAAAAATCCACCAGCTCATTGCCCTTTCAGTCTAGACACCCTGGCACCAATCTCATGCTTAAACCCCAGCAGGCTCCTCACACTAGGTCTCCTGCCCACCTAACTCACCCAAGAAGGCCCTAGCCACTAAGCATTTTCAGAGACTGCCTAACCCCACACAAAACAGCCACAGGAGGAAGTAGGGATGGTGACTTGTTCCCCTAAAATCTTTAACCCAGTGGTTAGTGTTTTTACACAAGATATGGGCAACTTAGGTTCAATTCTCCCCTCTCTCTGGTGTGGAGAAAGCATTTGAACTTGAATCCCCCTGCCCTCAGGTGAGTATCCTAATTAATAAACAATGGAGTATTTTCATGTGGGGCTCCCTCAATTTCCCCCGTTTAAGCTGTTCCACTTCACATAAAGATTTAAATAGTAATTGGAGCAGAAATAGTAAGCATGACTCCACAGCCCAGTGGGTAGAGCACTCATGAGAGATGTAGGAGACTCGGTTCCAATCCCTGCTCCAGTACATATTCAATTGTGTATATACACCTGGGTGAGTTCTCCGACCACTATACATGAGAGATCCTCCTCATCCAGAATTTTGTTTGAGAAAGAGCTTAACCACCTAATTCCAGACAAAGGTACCCAGCCGTGCAGGGTTGGATTTAGGGGCAGGCGACCCAAGCAACTACCTGGGGTGCCAAGCTCGGGGTGATGTTTTTGTCGTTAATGACAAAAGGAAAAATAGAATGTTTGAAGTAAAATGTTTCAGGTATTCCGTATGTGGATTCATTTTTCACTAACCTCCTAGAATGTTCTGGCCCTTTGTAGAATCTCATGGTACCTTCCAGACTTTCTGAGAACTACATTTTCCTTGAAGCTCCTCGAATGTTGCCAACCATGCCCTTGCGGGTATATATGAGGCAGGACATTGCAAGTCAGTCAGTGAGATATAAGAATGAACTGAAGTGACGTGAGAGCCCAGCTGTGATACTGTGAACCTTGTTTTATTGTGTATTTGTGAACTACTAGACTAGGGTTAACATTCTAAGGCTGTCACCTACTGTAACACTATTTAATACTGGTCCACCCAATGTTAGTGCATAGACCAATTTCTTGATGTTAGTACATTTTAGTTATTCTTAAAATTAAAAAGTCTCTATAAGCCTAGAGGAAACTACTTTTTCTATTTGCTTACATATGGTGTGAATAACACAGATTTACAGTTCCTAGTGGACCAATTTATCATCTTATATGGCAGGGATCAATCATGCACACAAACCATGCATCAAAGTCATGAAATGGGCTACAAGTGCAATAAAAATAAGGTATTCAGAAGTTTAACAAATGGAAGGGGGGCACCAAAGATGCTCCTCACCTGGGGCTCCATCTGGTTTAGGGCTGGCCCTGTGGCTATGAATCTCATATGGAGATAAGTGCTGAATTCTTTCTGAGGGATATAGCTTAGGCCAGGGGTAGGCAAACTATGGCCCGCAGGCTGGATCTGGCCCATCAGGGCTTTGGATCCGGCCCATGGGATTGCCAGCCCTGTGCTGATTAGGGTGACCAGACAGCAAGTTTGAAAAACTGGGACGGGGTTGGGGGTAATAGGAGCCCATATAAGAAAAAGACCCAAAAATCAGGACTGTCCCTATAAAATCGGGACATCTGGTCACCCTCGTGCTGATCCCGGAAGGAACTGGCATTGTGGCCCCTGGGGCAGGGGGGGGTGGAGGCAGAGGGCTCCACGCGCTGCCCTGACCTGCAGCCCCCCACCCCTCAGCTCCCATTGTCTGGGAACAGAGAACCATAGCCAATGGGAGCTTTGGAGGAGGTATCCACAAGCCAGGACAGTGTGCAGAGCCCTCTCCCTCCTCTCTTCCCCCTCCCCCAGGGGCCACACCCCAATCGCCTGCCCCAGCCTTACATTCATGTCCCTGCATGCAATTTCCCCAACCAGATGTGGCCCTCAGACCAAAAGGTTTGCCCACCCCTGGCTTAGGCCATACACTTCTCAGCATTTCCTACTGGTTAGTGTAGGTGACTCATTATACTGACTTTTGTGAATCCACTCATAGGCACCTAATTCTCCCAGTGCCTTGTATAGGGAGCCTAGGTGCCTAAGTCAGAGATGTGGAGTCACAAGGCACCGAAATGTTGCAATGCCTAAGTCCCTTTGGCACTCTAGCCTTTAGATACAGTAGACTCTCGATTATCCGGAATAATAGGGGAAAAAATAATCCTGGTTAATAAAATCCTGGATAACCACCACCCATAGGAAATATTGGGGAGGGGGTTGGTTCACCAGCCACTCTGCGCTGGGGGAAGGGGGTGTTGGTTCACTGGGGTTTGTTTGTGTGTGCTTGGGGCAGCAACAAAGCCAGAGCCTGCCCTGCGAGTTACGCATATATATTTTTTGACATCCTGGTTAATCCACAACCCAGTTAACCCGATCCTGGATAGAGAGTCTACTGTACTACAGCAGTGGATTCCTCCACAAGGCTGCCCGCCACTTGTAATACTTTTGTTTTTCTAGACTTTGCAGACGCTATGTCAGAAGACTAGGGCGACCTCTGAGGAGCCTTCCGAATCCTCAGATAGTGCAGAATGGGGCTGCCTGGATTTCAACTGATTTAGGCTGACACTGTTTTGCTTGTAAGTCAGATAAGAGTGCATATAAAAATAGAGCTTCAAAAATGTGGGTTTGGGAGGAAAAAGACTTTTACTGTGACAGAGTTCAAATCTAACCTTTCACCCAGATTTTTGTATCAAAAATGTTCTTCAGAGTTGAGTCACTGAGTACCAAAATACAAAAGGAGAAGTTATAAGCAGCTGACTACAGAACAGTTGTTGTCCCTCTGTGCCTGACTGAGGGGATGCATGGGTCAGGCTGCCTGGATTGACTCATACATGTGGGTGCTGTTCTACAATTAGATTCCACCAATCAAGTGTGAACTCCTCAAGCACTATAGCAGCCTTAACATGGAGTCACAGACTGTCCGTTTGGGCGCCCTAGTCTATCACCCAAAGCCTGCCTTTATGACAGATGGTCCCTTACATGAAAAATCACAACAATGTTCAGGTTACCCCTCCTCCGTCACTTACCCCTGGTCAGTTGTATGTTAGCTCTCTCGCCAAAGACAACACTTGTAGCCAATCCTGTAATAAGCAAACAAAAGTTGTATCAAGTAGGAAAAAGAAATGTGAGTTATTTACAAGGTTAAAGCAGGTTAACATAGACACACAAATGAGTTAAGGTTTCAAAAGGTAACAGAAGCTGCTGTAATATGCAAGTGCTGTGTGTCCTTTAAGGGCTAATCCAAGGTAAGTAACTTGGGCATCCCCTGCCTAAACTTAGAAATATTGCCCTCTCCAAATTCCAAGCAGCACAGTGATACAAATCCTTTTTGTCAAGGATTTTTATTTCATTCCCCCAGGCTTCAAACTGTGATGGGACGAGGGTTTGGGCAAGTCCTCTCTTCCTGGGAGTGGGGGGAGCAATCAAAAAAAGTCTTTTCTCTGCTGGTGTTCCACAATGGTTCATCAGGTGTCTATGGGCCTTCTGTTGTTGGGCAGGAGATGACACCTTTTGTGGTAAACTAATATTGCACACTTGGTAATGCTTCTATTCTGACTGTGGAGGATTTCCAGTTTCAGACCAAACCTTTTTATAGTTACAAAGCAAACACTTACATGTTACCTTTCAGCATGGGTTACAGATAGAATAAGTGCAATTAATACATGTAGCAACCCAGAAGCATTTTTTAAGGTTCAAATGCCAAACACATATCTAGACATCGAATACCTTTCTGAACACTACTAACACATAGCTGAGTCAGATTGGTTTCCAGCTACGCACTTGTCAGTGTTCAGTAAGGCCTATGGGCCTTGTTGTGAGCATGAGGACCTAGTCTGCCAGCACCACAGAATTCGTGGTTTCCTATTATTTTAGTTCCAATTTTTTGCTACTTTTCATTTTTTAAATGATTTTTGAGTCAGGTTAACTAAACTTGCTGTCTAAAAGATCACAGACATACACTTTTCATAGGTTAGGAGCTGTAGGCTTAATCCTGAGAAATCCTGTTGTGTTACCCTAATTTTGTCATTTGAATATTAAATATAACAAACTATGTCATCTTGAATTGTCATGGAATGTTTCATGTGGTGAAGAGAGGAGAACTGGCTCTTACCTAACCACCAATAATTTGGGTAGGGTGCTTTAATTAGCCTCAGAAGTGTAATCTCAACACTAGTTTCAACTTGGGAGTGATTCAACACACCCTGTATCAGCTATTTGGCTGGAATATAGGATCAAAAATGTAGGACTAGAAGGGACCTCAGTAAGTCATCCAATCCCCTACACTGAGGCAGGACTAAGTTTTACCTATATCATCCCTGATAGGTGTTTGTCTAACTCTAATCTGTTCTTAAAAATCTCCAATGACAGAGATTCCACAAAAAGAACAAGGAGTACTTGTGGCACCTTAGAGACTAACACATTTATTTAGGCATAAGATTTTTGGGCTACAGCCCACTTCATCAGATGTACGAAAGCCTATGCCCAAATAAATTTGTTAGTATCCAAGGTGCCACAATGACTCCTCATTCTTTTTGTGTATACAGACTAACACGGCTGCTACTCTGAAACCTGTCACCATGCAAGAGATTCCACAATCTCTCTAGGGGTAATCTGTTCCCGTGCTTAACTACCTTTATGGTTACAAAGTTTTTCCTCATGTCCAATCTACATCTCCCTTCCTACAATTTAAACTCATTATATCTTTTCCTGTACTCAGTAGACAAGGAGAACAATTTTTCACCCTCCATAAATATATTGATTAGCATTGAGGTTGAAAATGCCCTGTTACTTTTAAGGCTGTTAGCTAGTCAAGACTGCTGCCTTCCAAATTGATAGCTACATCTTATAAGGAATTGTTGGTCTATTTGATATAGTTTAATTTACCTGATAATTAGATTAATTTCATATTAATCATTTTATTGTTAGTTGATTTGTTTATATGTATATGTTTTATGTTTATATGTATTTCATGCTTTTGCTCATTGCAGTATTGTTGTAGCTGTTTTGCTCCCAGGATATGAGAGACACAAGATAAATG
Source organism: Sternotherus odoratus (assembly GCA_032164245.1). Lineage (NCBI taxonomy): Eukaryota > Metazoa > Chordata > Testudines > Kinosternidae > Sternotherus > Sternotherus odoratus. Next base: position 162,117,379 of record JAVMKO010000001.1, read on the forward strand.
GGGTAAATGTCTGTCTTTTATTGGACCAGTTTCTGTTGGTGGAGGGCATAGGCGCTGACTCCCTGGGTGCTCCGGGGCTGGAGAACCCACGGCAGCTCCCCACCCCGCCCTCCGGCCCCAGCTCACCTCTGCTCTGCCTCCACCTCCTCCCCCGAGTGCACCACCACCTCCTGCTTCCCCCCCCCCCCCCTGCCACCCAGCACTTGCAGGGTGAAACAGCTGTTTCATGCGGCAAGCCTGGGAGGGAGGGGGGAGGAGGGAGAATGCGGTGCACTCTGGGGTGGGTATTTGGGGAAGGCTCCAATAGGGGTGGGGAAGGGCGGGGACTTTGGGGTAGGGGTGGAGTCAGAGCAGGGGCAGGTCTGAGGGCAGAGGAGTGCGAGCACCCACTGGAGCTGACAAAAGTTGGTGCCTGTGGTGGAAGAGCTCTTCTTCAGGTCTGGGGAAGGAAGCAGAGTGTCTGAGCTCTGCTCAATACAAGTTGGGACAGCTTGTTAAGCAGATGGGGTAACTGCGGTTGGAGGTGGTCCCTTGAAGTGAAATGGACAACTGGGGGTTAGATTGTTATGCATAAAGGGCTTGAAGTGGGCAATTAAGGGTAGAAGGCAGTGTGGGATGTTCCAACTTGTTGTAATGAACCATAAAACCAGAGTCCTTTTTAAATCCATGATTCTTGATGTCTAGCACAGTTATGAATTAAAGTTCCCAGGCTATGCAGGTTTCTCTTGAGGAGAAATACTGAAAGAGGAGATATGGAATGATTGCTTTGAGAAAAGTGTTCACCCTGGGTGATGTGATGTTTTTGTCTTTTATCATTTTTCTGGGAGTTCTTTCGAGAGTGTAGTGATTGTCTGGTTTCACCCATATCGTTTTTGTTGGGACATTTGAAGCACTGGATGCTGTGAAAGACGTGTGTAGGACCCTGGAATCTTGAAAAGTGTGCTGTGAGAGGTATTGATCATCATAGAAGTAGAAATATGTGTAGAGGTTTTGCATCTGTTGATCTGGCGTGGTCTGGTGCTGCTTTGAATTGGGGAGTCCGACCTCCCATGTGTCAAGAGATGAGTCTAGCAAAATCCTGAGAACAAGCACTGTTTTGATGAATGGAGGGCAGATACTTTCAATGGAAGAAAAGAGCAGTGTCTTAGCTACTTCCTCAAATGTTTCCCCTTCCTCCCGTGTCCTCTTGATCAAGTTTCCATTCACTTTCACCCAGCTGTTCTTTTGCAGCTATTGTGTAACTTTAGATAAGAATTTCTCAACAAAGAATGTATAAAATAATGGTCTGTGCAATCTGCTCCCCTAATCCCTTCAAAGAACAATGTCAGTGCTTGTTATTGACCAGATTCCCTATTACATTAATTTTTTAAAATCATTTCTAGGGGTAGTTTTTCGTTTTTACCTAACATAGTGCAGAGGGAGCCCTTCCTCAATGTAAAAAGAATTTGCAGAGTTTTTGATGGAGATTCTTATTCTGAGTTGTGAACCAGTACTCCTTGCACAATCAAAACTCCCTCTGACTTCAGTGGATGTACAAGAAATACATGATCAAGCCCTAAACAGTTAGGAAAAGATAAAACAATAAAACAAGGAGAGTCATCCTGCTGTAATTCATAATTGGAACACATGCTTTGAGATTCTGTTTCTTCTGTTTATACTCTTATAATTGTAAATATATTCACAGCCCATTCAAATTTAGGGGAAAGAGGGGCAAGATGTTACTTATCTCCTTTGTCTCTCTAATAGATGGTGTGGAATGTCTCCAAGGCCTGGTCTACACAGAAAAATTAGGCTGACCTATCTAAGTTGTTCAGAGATATGAAAAATCCACACCCCTAATGGACATAGTTATACCAACCTTAACCCCACCGTATAGACTGTCAGTGGAATGGTTTCTCCTGCCGTATGGATGTCGGGTGAAACTTCCCTGAGGGGAGGCTAGCTCCCTGTCCTGCCTCTTCCGCCCTCAGCCTCGCCCACGTTCCACCCTCGCTCCACCCCAGACCCCGCCCCCTCCCCTCTCAGCCTCCCACCTGCTGCTCACCGCATCCTTTCTCATCACCCCCACAGCAAGATACGCCCTCCCCTGCCACTAGCCATGTACCTCCTCACTTCCCCACTTATTGCAAGACTTCCCCCTCTGCTGCTCCGTGTCCCTCCTCACTCTCCCGCCAGACCCCCTGCCCACTGTGAGACCTCCCTCCTCATTCCCCTGCCCACCGCTCGCTTCCTCACTCCCACCCACCCCCACAGGGGAGAGGGGGTGAGCAGGGACATGGCAAGTGACGGGGTGGAGTGGAGGAGAGGAGGAAGACTCACCAGGCAGTAGCAGCAGCAGGCAGGGGAGCCTCAGGGAAGGGACGGAGCAGGGAGCAGCAGAGGCAGGACCACCACGACCCAGGTGTCAGGGAGCGGGTCGGCAGCGGCTGCACTAGGGGAGGCTTAGCCTCCTCGGGCCTATTATACCCGCCACCCAAGTCCTGCCAACATAGCTACCACCTCTCACAGAGGTGGCATTAAGCCAATAGGAGATCTCTCTCCCATCAGCTTAGACATCTTCACCAGACGTGCTACAGCGCGCGCTGACAGTACAGTTGGTACAAGCACTCCTGGTAAGGATGAACACTGCCAGCACAAGGAGTGTGGTGTGGACACACAAAAACAATTTAATTACAGGGGTGGTTGTATGCCAATGTAACTTAGGTTGATAAAATTCTGTAGTGTAGACATGCCTCTAGCTACCACCTCTCAGAGAGGTGGATTTACTACAGAGACAGAAGAACGCTGTAGTGTCTACACTAGAGCTGTGCGGCACTACAGTTGTGCTGCTGCTTAGCATTTCTAGTGTAGACATATCCTAATACAAGTACAGTGCCAGTGTGAGTTCACAAAACCTGACTCGGCTCATGAAATAGGCCACATAACCCACTCTGTTCTACATTACTTGTCAGTAGTGACCAAAATTCATTGTCTTCCAAAAGTTGTTCGGTGGCCTATGTAAAGTGAGTTAGTGGTCTCAGTTCTCGTCTTAATAAAACAGTGTCCACATCACAACTGGTGATTTTTGCTTATGTCATCAAAATGATAAAGTATTGTGCAACTGTGGAAACTGAACTAAGCTCTCTCACCTAGAGGAGGATCCCTTCAGCTCAAAGTTGACTCGGGACTGGTGTACTCTTAAAACTTATGCTGGCATGGCTAAGTCAGTCAGAGTTGTGACAACACCACACCCCTAGTGACATAGGTATGTCCACAAACCCCCCAATGTAGACGCAGCTATACCGACACAGGGGGGCCTCTGTCAGAACAACTAACATCATTTAGGGAGGAGGGGTTTCCATAAAAGCAGAACTCCTCCTTCCATTGATGTACACTGCATCTGCTTTAGGAGGCAATGCCGCCATAGGCTTAGTAGTGTAGCCCTAACATCCAGGGCCGGCGACAGGGGGGTACTACGGGTACAGCTGTACCGGGCCCCCCAACTTTAGGGGGCCCCCGGTACACCGCTGTACCCGTTGTGTCCCCCCTTGTCGCCGGACCTGGAGAGCGGGGAGGCGGCGCGGCTCTCCCCCGGACAAGCGCGCCTGGCCCCGGCAGGAGCAGAGAGCCCAGCCGGCGGCAGCAGCGCTGTCCGGAGGAGGGGAGGGAAGGGGAGGGGAGGGGAGGGGAGAGAAAGGGCGGCTCACGCTCTCGCTCCCGTTGCCGCCAGCTGTCAGCTGCGGGGGGGGGGAGCGCGGGCTGGGCTGGGGGGCCCCCATCTGCTGTTGGCTGGGGGGGGCGGCTGGGCTGGGGGGCCCCCATCTGCTGTCGGCTGGGCTGGGGGGGGGCCCAAACTATCGGAGTAGGGGCCCCCCAAATTTCTGTCGCCAGCCCTGCTAACATCACATTGGTGGGGTGCGCAAGCTTATAGTGCTCATGCCCTTGCTGTGATATTGGAGTCTTTGCCTTTATGGGCTGAGTTTCCTAGATAAAGAGTCTGGGCAGGGTGCTGTGAAGCTCTTGTTAGAACTCACAGTACGTCTACACTGCAATTAAAAACCCATGGGTGGCCCATGCTAGCTAACTCAGGTTCGCACAGCTCAAGATAAGGGATGTTTACTTGTGATGTAGACATTCAGGCTTGAGCTGGAGCCTGGGCTCTAAGACACTGCAATCTCCTGAATGTCTACACCATAGTTGAACAGACCCTGTGCCTGAACCCTGTGAGCCTGCGTCAGCTGGCACAGGCCAGCCATGGGCTAATAATTGCAGTGTAGACGTACCCTCAAACACTGAACGAAGCTGATCTGCATCAGACTCCCTAGTTCTGAGTGATCACTGAACACCACACATTTTTCCTTGAAGTCACTGGAAAAACTGCCATTGACCAGGATCAACCTTGGATTAGACCCCAAATAAAGAGATTTCAGTCTCAGATACTGTCACCGTACACCTTTCATAAGCACTAATTAGACTTTTACAAAATATTAAACAAAGGAAAACTCACCAGAGGCTCAAGTAAATGTACCTTTCTTTAAGCCAGTGGTTCTCAAACTCTGTCGAACCGCGACCCTTTTTTCTTTTACAGGATCGCAACATAACCGTTGTATGTGCGCTGAAATGCCACCGAATTGATTGCTTCTGCATTTGGCAGCTTTTCGGCGGATACTTCGAAGCGCGCAGCATGTCCGCCAAAAAGCCGCCGAATGCAGAAGTAATCAATTCGGCAGCATGCCAGTGGCGCCGGGAGCTCACGACCTCCCTGGAAGCGGCCAGTGACCCCCCAGGGGGGTCGCGACCCCCGGTTTGAGAACCACATTAGGCCATCAGACAAGAAGATGTAGAAATTAGGAAAATATCCATATATATTATATGAACATATCTCCAGTATCTAATATACATACAATAAACCAGGAGTGGGCAAACTACGCCCCATAAGTTGGATCTGGCCCACGAGCTGTTTAAAGCCGGCCACAAGCTCCCACTGGGGAGCGGGATCTGGTTTTGCCCCACTCTGGCACTGCAGCCAGGGCGCTGGGTCACGGGCCGAACCAAATAGCATTGCTCCGCTCCGGCGCTCCATGTGGGACATGCTACTGCGTCCAGAAGACGCTTGCGGTAAGTGCTGCTCAGAGTCTGCACCCCTGAACCTCTCCCCACACCCCAACCCCATGCCTCAGCCCTGATCCTCCTCCCGCCCTCCAAACCCCTCGGTCCCAGCCCAGAGCACCCTCCTACACCCTATACCCCCTCACTTCTCCCCCCCCCATCCCAATGGCAATTTTTTGAGCATTCATGGCCCGCCATACAATTTCTATTCCCAGATGCAGTGCTCAGGCCAAAAAGTTTGCCCACCCCTTCAGTAAACATATGCATCTGTTCAGAAAAAAAGTTTAAATGCTTTTAATTTAATTTTCAGATCTTACAGTTTGATGTATTAACCTGATCTCAATACAGAGGCAACAACGAAACCACAAACCATGTTGTGAAGCATAACAGATATTGTGAAAGTGTGGTTACGTTACAGACATATCTGCAAAAAAAGAAGCATGCACTAGCTACTTAGCCTGTCAAATGTCTGACGTGGCTATTATGCACAGGATTTATAAATAACAGTAGCAGAAACCTGAAAGTTCCTTTTGAAGCCTACAACCATTATCACATCAAGCTGCACCTCCTCACCAGGTGCACCTGTATCGATTCTATTGTCAGTGAAGGGCATTGTGGGACAGCTCCTGAAAGCCAGTAAGAGTTGACAGAAGCAATGCAGTGTCTACACTGCCAATGCAGCCTCCTATTTACATCGACCTTGACTCTACACAACACTCGGGGAGGTGGTGTTAGTAAATCAGCATAGAGAGGCACTTCAGTTGGTGGAAGCCAAATTTAAGTGAAGACACCTCCAAAGCTAGGTCAATGCCAGGCAGCTTATGTTGTCCTTACCCTCTAGCATAGACCAGGCCCGAGGGAAGCTGCCCGGGTATGGAGACTCTGGTATGAGGCAGGGGAAGGAGTCTGAGGGATTATCACACCTGCTAGGAAGGTGGTGGAATCTCTCCATCCTTTAGAGGTTTTTAAGGCCCAATTTAACAAAGCCATGGCTGGGATGACTTAGTTGGGGATTGGTCCTGCTTTGAGCAGGGGGTTGGACTAGATGACCTCCTGAGGTCCCTTCCAACCCTGATATTCTATGATTCTAACTGCAGCAGCAGGGGAGATTTGAGGCAGGGCATGTGTCATAAGTGTGAAGTGCCTTAGAATTACTGTTTTACCTATAAAGGGTTAACCTGAACAGGAGAGGGGATGATGCAAGAGTTTGAATTCCTCAAGACAAAAAAGTTTAGCTTTCACTTTTTCTTCTTCCCGGGCTATCGGTCTCTCCACATCTTCTCTCCAGCTATGGAGAAATGATTCATCTCCCACTCATCTTTAATTAAGTTTTTAAGTTAGACTGACAGTAAGTAAAGTTGTTGATTGTATAAGCTTGTAATTGATCTGTGGTGTCCTTAATCTCATCAGGGGAAGAAATCCTAGGAGGGGTTAAGGAGTTAAGACTAGAACTGAGTAGCTGTAAAGTCTGTTTAAATTGTATGTTTTTTTCCTCTTTTTATTAAACTTTTTTGTTATAAGAAGGGTTTGGTTCTTTTCCTTGGAGTTGTCCTAGCTTTGGATCTGGGTAGCTCACGGTGAGTGAGAGTCAGTGTTCTTTATCTCTCCCAGCTGGCAAGGAGGGAGAGGGGGGGTGTTACTCTGGGGGGTTTTAATGTGCCCCACTCCATGGTTTTGGAATAATCACATTAATGGTGACAGCAGGTCCCAAGCCCCAACTGGAGAAGTTTGGGTTTTGGGGGGAAAGATTTAACCTAAGCTGGTAGATAAGCTTGGAGTTTGATTGTCTTGCATGAGAGACCCCCACATTTTTACCCTAGAGTTTAGTGTGGGGGAAGGAAAATATCTTACAACATGTGTGTGAGGGGGCGCTGAGTGTGTGTGGTGGGGTGTGTGGTGAAGAGTGTGCACAGGGGGCTAGGTGTGGTGGGTGTGCAGGGGCTTGGAGGGGTGCTACTAGCTGCGTGGCAAGGGTTTGGGGGGAGTAAGAGGAGTATGGATCTGTATGGGGTCGTTGGGTGTGTATGGGGATATTGGGCAGGTTGTGGGGTCTGGGTAGGGGATTTGTAGGGGCTGCTGGGGGTGGTTTATGGTCGGGGGCTGCAGGGAACTATTAGGGGGGTTGTGGTGCGTGGTCGGAGGGTTTCTAGGGGATTGTGGTGGATTGGCAGGGAGCTGTAAGGGATTGGGGGGGGGGGGGGCTGTGCCATATGCGGGGCTAGCTCCCCCGCAGGCTCACCCACCGGTCACGGCCCCGGGCCTTCGCTCTTCTCGGGGGAGCGAGCGGCTCCCCAGCAGCAGCATCTACAGGAGCCCGGCCAGCGGGGATGTGCAGCTGCCCGGCGCTCCCGCACCGCCCCCGTCTCCGCCCCGCGCTGCAGATCCCGCCCCGCTCCCAGACCGCCCCGCGTCGCCATGAGAAGCCGCCGGAGGCCCCGGCTCCTAGCGGGCCCGCGCCGCTGCCAGGTACAGGGTACAGGGGCCGCTAGGGAAGCAGGCGAGCGGATTTCCCGGGAGGGAGCAGGACGGGGCCCGGCTGTGGGCTCCCCCTCCAGCCCCGGCCTGTGCTGCCGCCCGCGCTCGGCTGGCAGCTCTGGGCCGGAGGCTGCAGCTGGGGCCCGCGAGCGCGCCGCTTGCTGCCCCCGGGGAGCGGCCGCCCCGGGCCCTGGAAGGGGGGCGGTGGTTGTCGCTGGGAAAAGGAGCCTGTTTGCAATCGGAGCGGGGCTGGCTGGGAGGGATCGGCGGGTCTTGCACCCAGCAGAGATTTCCCAACACCCTCCCCCCCCCCCCCCCCCCCAGTGGTCAGCTAGTCACATCGCAGAGTTGCCAGTGTAGTCATTGGCTGGACATTTGAACTGAAAGTGAAGCATTAATACTAGAGGGACCAGATGGCAAGTGTGAAAACATTGGGTGGGGCCCGGAGGTAATAGGCAGCTGTTTAAGACAAAGCCCAGACTAGCGGAACTGTCTCTACACAATCGGGACATCTGGTCACCCTAATAAATACACATTTTAAAAACACATGCAGCGTGTGATAAAATACTAGTACCTGAAAAAGTATAATCGGTTTGAAAAGTATGAACAAAGACTAGCTTCTTCATACAGCTCTTGTTTTTCCTGACAGTGTTGCCACATTGATTTCCACCCTTTTGGCCAACCTCATCATTTCACATTATGATTTGTAAACAAGGTCTAAATTGAGTTCTCCACTAACAGCTAGTGATGAGGGAAGGAAGGGGGGATGGCTTCAGGACCAGGAAATGAACTTGATAAAGTTCATTGAGGATATTGTCAATCACACCATTTTCATATAAACTCTAAATGAAAATACTTATTCTTTAAATAAATGTTTGCCTACGTTTATTTGAAACACCACAAACCCTGCATATATCCTGTGAAAGATACTGTCTCATCCCAGGTCTCACATCATTAAAGGTGTGATATCAGCTCTTACTACAGAAGCCCTGTTGTGCTTTTATAGCAATCATCCAGTAATTATGCTGAAGTTGACTTTGCTTGGTATAATTGCAGATCCAGAAGTAAAATGAGTACTTCACAATCAATAAGATGTGCTTCTAAATCATTATGGCAGTACTGGTTGGACCACTGTGTTTTTGTCGACTTGGTAAGTTACTTAATTGTGTATACAGTAAAAAGAAATAGCAGTGCTGATCATTCACTGAGTAACACTCTTCCTTCTGAGTAATTACTGACCTAGTATACCATCATGCTATTAGAGGGAACTGTACTGTTAGAAGTGCTGTCTTTTGAATAAGACACAAAATCAAGGTCCAGACTGTTAGTGTTCAGTAAAGATTCCATGGCATTTTTTATTAGGAGGGGTGCTCTGGTGCAGTTTATTGCATTCTGCCTCTCTAAATTCCCCTGTACTTTCAGATGGATAGAGGATTTTTCATTTCCTGTCCTAAACTTTTGCTCACCATTGCCGTATAATTTAAAATCACTGGAATTTAGCAGGGTCCAGCAGGGTTAATAATCTACCATTATACAACTAAAAAATCTGGCTCATCTGCCATTGTAACAGGAAACTGCTTTGGCAGATTCATTTAACTCTGTAGAAAAAGTGACAGACTAAGCGGTGAATTTATTCACCCTGAAGATTCTCCATTTAACTTGCAGATCATATCCCTTGGCATTCTCATTTCTCCTCCTCTAATCTAAATCAAGATATAGCTTCTTCCAATTTGTTTCCTCTCTTGCTATCTGAGACCAGAACCACACACTAATAGTGTACTAATATCACTATTTTGAGTAAGGGTGTGATTTTAAATAATATTGAAATAGGTTTGCTGGTACAATCCCGTGTGAATGCAATTACACAGTATAAAAAGTGTGTTCTACCACAATAGTTTATTCTTCCAGTACATGAGTAAACACTTTTATACCAGTATAACTGTATCCATGTTCGCAGGTTGTACCACTTCAACTGTACCATTATAGATGAAGTGGTACAACTTTTGTTTCTATTCAGGACTTCAAACATACTGAAAAAAGAGCACTCTATAAAGGAAAGTAGTAGCCGAAAGCCAGCACTGTTGCACAGATGTAATTTGTAAAGCTGTGTGGTTGGGTTGGGTTTTTTTTGTTTTGTTTTGTTTTTTAAAGTCAGAAATGGCTGTTGTTGGTCAGCAACAGTAATGATTAAACCTGGTGATGGCCTAAACGGAAAGAGCTCTCGTCCATGCTTGTAGCTGTTTTGATCACTTCATACTAACTCAACAGATGTTCTAAGTTGCAGAGTGACGTTTGATGTCACCATTTGTTCTACTTGTGGTGGTGTGTCTGGAGGGTGCTGTGCTCGGATATTTGTGTTGATTTGTGTGTGTGGTGAATGAAGGGCACATGCTGTTGTGAGGGGGTCTGTGTGTTTGGCATTATTGTGCATCCTTGTTTGTTATGGGCTGTGTAATGGGGTGCACACTCACTCTGCCCCTCCTCTGGGAACAATGTATTCATCCTCTTGGGACTTCCTGGCTACAACTCTCCAGCTGGGTCACTATAGTTCAGTTCCCCACTCTGGGGTGTCTCACTGTCTAGGCCACTTTTTCCAATGGCTAATGTGGGGTGGGCCCACTCACCATGCCAGGTCCCAGCCCAAGGACACTGTAGAGAGCAGCTGTCACTGTGTCACTGCTGCTCTAATTCCCTAAGCCACTTCCCTGCAGCCCTGTGCCATCTTCACCCTTACCTCAGGGCCTTGTTCTGATGGAAGCCCCACAACCAGCTCAAGACACCTTCTTGCTCTCTCTGCCTTCTGGCAGTGCTACCTCATCTAAAGTCTTGTAGCTCTGTCAGCCAACCACTAACCATCCAGACACTCCTTCAGCTCCTGCGAGGAACTGAACTCCCTAGAGCAGCGGTTCTCAAACTGCGTGAGACCGCGACCCCTTTTCTTGATCCATCAGTGCGGCACGACCCCGCCAGTCGCCGCCGCGGGGGGGGCTGCCGGCTGCGCGCCAGTCGCCGCCGCGGGGGGGGCTGCCGGCTGCGTGCCAGTCCCCGCCGCGGGGGGGGGGGATGCCGGCTGCGCGCCAGTCCCCAGTCCCCGCCGCGGGCGGGCTGGGGGCAGGGACGCAGCTGGGAGCGCGCCAACTCCCAGCTCCCACCGCGGGTGGGCTAGGGGCCGGGGCGCAGCCGGGAGCCCGCCCGCGGCAGGGACTGGGGGCCGGGGCGCAGCCGGGAGCCCGCCCGCGGCAGGGACTGGGGGCCGGGGCGCAGCCGGGAGCCCGCCCGCGGCAGGGACTGGGGGCCGGGGCGCAGCCGGGAGCCCGCCCGCTGCAGGCGGGCTGCCAGCTGCGCCCCGGCCCCAATCGCTGCAAGTTGCAGCAGCAGGAGCTCGTGACCCCCCAGTTTGAGAAACCCTGCCCTACAGCCCTTCAGCTCTTCTTAAACTAGTCTACTGGGCCCTGATTGGCTGTGTCCCACACAGCCCCTCTAGACAGCTTGGAGGACCCTCTCCACTGCCCTTTTTTGGGGCAGGGTATGGCAGTACCACAAGGTCACCAGCAGGGGGCCTCAGAGGATCTGGTATACTCTGTCACAGGGTAATTGTGTTAATTTTTCTAAAATAGTTGATAATCTAATGCAAGAAATAAATTGTTCTAGTTCTCTTGATTTTCTACTCTTCTTAATCATGGTTCTATTGTAGATTTTTTGTTGTGCAGTCATAGGGAGAGGAAAGGGTATGACAGGAAGGATGTCTCGTGGTTAAGTCACAGACTGTAACTCAAGATAAAAGGTTTCTGCTGGGCACCACCACAGATGTACTGTGTGGTCTTGAGCAAATTGCTTAATCTCTGTGTGTTTCTGCTCCCAAGGATACGGGGAGAATAAATTTATTATGTCTGAGGCGTTTAGTTATGATAGTGAAGAACATCACAGAAATGTCTATAAATGCATTTGCCTCCAGTTTCAACGATTCTACACTGGTATTTTATTGCTTAATTTCAGTAATTAGGACACTTCATTTATACTATAAGAAGAAGAATTTGGGATATTTCCAGGAAATAAATCTTGTATCAATTTTCTAACATTTAGACTGGAAGTCTTTCCCCATGTACAATCAAATGTTATACTGTATTACATTTAGCATTATAAGCATGCATAATTGAGTTAAAAGCTTGTCTGTTCAATTGTAGCAAGTAATTTGCTATTTCAAAAAATATTTTTAGACCTCTGGGGACATTTCACTTTATTTTGTATCTCATTTATCTACATTGTGATGATGTAGTTTATTTCTAAGCTAAGTTGTATATCACTCCTCTCATAGACTGAAACTTTTAAATTAAAACAAGGATTACTTTCCCTACTAGGACATTCAGACAATTAATACAAAAATGTTACTAGCTTATAACAGATAATTCCTTCCAATGTGCCCATCTTATTAACCTCCTCCTTAACCTGATGTCCCAATATAATCTTGAACCCACTTTGACTTAAGGTGGGTTTGCCTTAATTTGCAGTCCTCCATTCAGTGTTCATGGCACTGACTCCTGGGAGCGGCGGCCCTACGTTCTGCTCCTTTCACCATTGTGGTTCCCGGGAGAGCCCTGCAGTTCCACGGATAGTGATTTATATCTGTGGCTATCCACATCCGCAGATATAAATTTGTATATGTGCAGGGCTCTACTAACAGCTAAACATCCACAAGGAGATGCCAGAGAGACAGTTGAGAATTTAGTTGGGAAAGAAAGAGATAGGACTTAAGGTAAATGAAAGTAGTGAATTACATGTTGCAACTGCTAACAAGCTAAACTATTTCAGAAGTCCACACTCCTGACATGTAGCCACCAAGGCACATGTGAACATATCACACCAATATTCCTCAAGTACTACTGCCTCCATATCCCTTTCCAGATTGAATTTTTAAGGCTGGGCACTGATTTGCCAGCTACTTAATAGGTTGGGGTCTGAGCTACCTCAAAAACCAATTATCCATTCACAACCCTCCATGACAGTGCTCTAAAAGAACTTTTCAACCAGATTGACCCAAGCTAAGATTGTTGGGTCTATAGCAGGGGTGGGCAAACTTTTTGGCCGGAGGGCCACATTTGGTTTACAATATTATATAGAGGGCCGGGTAGGGAAGGCCCCGCCCCCAATCCAGCCCCTCCCACTTCCCGCCCCCTGACTGCTCCCTCAGAATCTGCGTGACCCATCCAACCCCCCCCACCTTGTCCCCGACTGCCCTTTCCAGAGACCCGTAACCACCCCCCAGGACCCCACCCAATTCCCCTGCTCCTTGTCCCCTGGGTGCCCCGACCCCTATCCACCCTCCCACCCCCTAACCACCCCCTAGGACCCCACCCCCTATCCAATCCACCCTGCTCCCTCACTGTCCCCTCCAGAGCCCCCCCAACCACCACCCCAGAACCCCTCCAGATCCGGCCCGTGGGCCGTAGTTTGCTCACCCCTGGTCTATAGAGCAGAGTATTTTCAGCAGCAGAAACCCAATAAGTAATACCTTACCTGGGGAGATCAAAGTGAGCCTGCGTGACAGCGTACCTGGATCTGAATGATCCAGGAGAATACCATCCCACATTCTGGAAGATTGGAGGAGAGAAAGAAGATGGCAAGAAGGGGAAGGGTGGGAAGAGGAAGAAAAAATAGCACCCACACGTACATACCGGGGACAAGGGAGGCTGTGAGAACATTTACTGGGGCTGTCTTCAATTATTATATAGTGCTTAATAATGATATGCAATTTAGAAACACCTGAGCTGATCACCTTCTTAAGGATAATAGTGGAGAAGCATTTGATACAGAAAGAAAATAATTCAGGTGCAGTTACATCAAGAAAAAATTGTACAGTAAAACCTCCATTTAACGGACTAATTCGGGCGAGAGGGTGTCCGTTAAATCAAAAAGTCCGTTATTTAATAATATAAAAAAATGAGCTGTCGGAGCAGCAGCCCGCCCACCACAGGGTCGGGGCGACAGCTCCGCAGCTGGCCTGCTGCTGGGACCCGGGCGGGAGCCGGCAGCCAGCCCGCCTGAAATGGATCAGAAATGCATCAGACTTGCTCAGAAATTTTGTCCGTTGCATCCGAAGTCCGTTAAATCGAGGTCCGTTAAATCGAGGGTTTACTGTATTATCTGAGAGGAAAATGATAATAGAGATAGAGAACAAGATTAGCATCATGTAGGAAATGAAGAAGAACTCTAATTTATCACTGACTAGCGAAAATACCCGGCGTTGCTCGGGTCAGTCGGAGGTGGGCAGTGGGCAGACAGCTGAGCGAGTGCGGGGTCCGTTGGATGGGGGCAGAGAGCAAACCTGACACCCCCCCCGACCAAACCCGACATCCCCACCTCACTTACCCCTCGACCAAACCCGACACCCCCACCGCACCCCCCTGACCAAACCCGACACCCCCGCCTCGCCCCCCCCCCCCGACCAAACCCGACACCCCTACCTCACTTACCCTCCGACCAAACCCAACTCGGGTCCGTCGGAGGTGGGGAGGGGGCAGAGAGCTGAGGGATTCCGGGGTCCGTCGGAGGTGGGGAGGGGGCACAGAGCTGAGGGATTCTGGGGTCCGTCGGAGGTGGGGAGGGGGCACAGAGCTGAGGGATTCCGGGGTTCCGTTGGAGGGGTCAGAGAGCTGAGCGAGTGCGGTGTCTGTTGGAGGGGGTATTATGACATCAGAACAGCAGCTGCCCAGCTGATGTGATTGGCCTTTAAAGAATTTCACCCCTGGGGGGCGTCAGAGGTGAGATTTGAAAAATTTTCGACTCTTACGGTCATTAGGACCCCAAGACCTCTAACTGTACCAAATTTCAAGTCTCTAGCTCAAACGGTGTGGAAGGAGTAAGCATACATCCGCGCATACATACATGCACGCAGGCATACATACACGCATACACCATTTGACTTTTATATATATAGATAAATACTGTAGAACACACATGTACCATTTCTCTAATGAATAAATATATATACATGTTTTCATTTCCAGTGTACCTCAGCATTTTGACCACTACTTTATTCAGCTTGCCAGGTAAGAATTTTTATTGTATTTTAAGCAAAATCCCCGCAATAGCTCAAAACACATGTATACTTCCATCCAGCATCCTCTTGACTTCACAAGCCATTTCCATGTAAGAAAGCTATATGAATAATACCCAGCAGGACAGTCCCATGGACTTGTGCCTCCGATGCAATGAATGTGTGCAATTTAAAATGACTTCATCTTCAATCTTGTAGTTTTCTTATCTTTTTTTAGGGCTGATATTTAACTAATTGGTGAGTAGAATTATATAATGGTATAATGCATTTGTATGTATAATGGTATTGCATTTGCTGTCCTTTTCGAATGCTTCTTAATCTTAGCAACTTTTTTCTTTTAATCTAGAAGCATCTGTGATAAATCCAGTTCAGAAGTTAACAATGGACTCTCAGAATTTCCAGCACATTTTATCATGGGAACCAGGAAGTAATACAACTATGCCAACAAACTATTCTGTGAAGTACATAAATCTCAGGTTTGTTTCCTTTCATACTGTACATTAATTTCTACTTTTTCTTACTTACCAGTCAAAATATTCTATTGACTACTTTGTTTTCCAAACAGATTTTCTGAAATTTGCCATTCATCAGGTACAAGAGAAAGAATTAGGTTTCAGGATAAGAGTAGCTATTTGAACAATTTTAAACAATTACACATTAATTCCTAGAGAAAATTGGTACATGGAAGAAACCTGTATTTATGAAAGGAATGATAACTTCAGTTTTTGTTGATCCTTTCTGTACTTATTCTTTCATCAGTGCAAAGTACTGCACCTTTACCTGAGAGATTGGGCCACAAGCCTTTGGAAGTCTGATGGATTGGCTGACTGGTGCTGAGCCATACTATATTTGATAGTTCATGTGTGCAGAGCACACTGAGCTATAAAGCAAATAATTTTCAGTCTGACGATAACATATAGTTTGGGACACTGGGCATATAACAACACCGAACAAAGGGTAGATAACTATAAATAAAAATAAATACTTTTAAACTAACTTTTTGTTTTCCTTTCTGGATTGCACTCCAAACTCTCCCATTCCCCATTATAACACCAGTTACTGTTTCTCCACCCCACTCCAGAATGCCTCATTCTGTGCCATCACCGATACCAGGAAATTTGGCAAGCCAACAGACACTGCTAATAAGAGCTTACCTACATAGTTTTTTTTTTTTTTTTTTTAAAGACATTTAAAAAAAAACAATTTAGAACCTTGAGTATATAAAATAAATTAAACTTTTCAAGAACATACCATGTCATGTTTTAAATGCTGCTTACCTTTGATATTCCATAATGCAGTGTGGCTTCTTAATATTTTTGTTATAACAGAAATATGATCTGTGTCATCATCACAGAACTGGAGACATGGGAGGAGGAACCTGAAATGGGATCCCATCTGGGTGCTCAATGTTGTGTCAAATGCTCTTCTGTCTCAGGCTGTCTTGAGACATGCAAACAACTTTCAGGGTTAAACTTTTTTTTTTTTTAAAATAATCCTTTGCAGGTCACAGTTAAGTAAAGAGGATTCTCCCCCATTCTATTTATTATTTGTAATACAGTAGCATGTACAGACCCATATCAGATTGGAGCCTTATCATGCAATGCAGTGATGAAAACACATAATAAGAGAGTCCTTGCCCCAATGAGTTAACATTTTAAATAAAGAAGATATAAAATACGAGCAGAAAAATGTGAGGAGCTGCATACATTGTTAGTTTCCAGATTTTGTTGTGGAGGTGTTTTGCTTTTGGGTAGAGTTTTGTTGAGAAGAAATTAGTGTATGTATATTTACGTAACCTATATGGGCCAGGAAAGGAATCAATATGACCCTAAAGGAAATTAACCGTACTACAGTGAGTGGACTGGGGTAGCCTTTTGAGAAGAGGAGCAAGTGGTGTCCCTCTTCAAGAAGTTTATTTTATGTTGCCAAGTGGGAGATCCTGTGCACAGTTTATGACTGACACTTCTTGTATATCATTTTTGTTTTTATCCCTTAATCATTCTAGTTTGTTGTGGTTTGAGATTTTGTAGGTACACTATAAATAAACCATTTGGATTTTACTAGTCTTTGTGGTTTTGATTATTTTCTACACTGTTTAAGGTGAGAGCAGAGATCGCTTCATCCAGCGCATCTCTGAGTTTTCACGTTACTCTCCAAAGGTACAGTCACAAATCAGAAGATCCTTTTGAACAACACTGATTTTTTTTCTTTCGTCTTAAAGTAGATCGACAAAGGGATGGAAAATTCCAAAAGAATGTTCAAATACCACACGCCTCTTCTGTAACTTGACAAAGGAGTGTGAAAACTATAGGGATACCTACCAAGCAATGGTTCAGAGCATCACAGAACATGGATTATTAGATTCATCTATACTTGAATTCACTCCATATATGTTCAGTAAGTTTTCTCTTACTATTCCATTTTATCTGCGTTTGTTTATTTTCTTGTTTTTATTCTCAGCTATATATAACCAGTGTTTTACTAATGGTAAGTAACTCCAAAGTAATTTAGTTGGTGATATTCTAATTTATGTAAGATATTCAGAACTAACATATCATCTAATGTATATTTAATGTTTGATAATCACTGGAAAGCTATCCATACAAAATACATAGCTTGAATAGTTCTTATGAATAGAAACAAGCAACAGTTTTGAAGAAAAAAGCACTGTGCATATATAAGAATCAGTTTCTTGTATGTGTATTTATTACAGACATTTATAAAGGTGGTAGCATCATTTTGAGCATTTGAGAGTAGAAATTAAAACAAAATTATTACATTTATAAATTGCATAATCTATTTTTCATGACAGTTAATTGGTTAACTGTTGAACAGGCGAAAACAAAAGGGTGGAGGAATATCTGCTTCCATTCTAGCTGTCACCTTGACTTCTCCCCCGCCCCCAACCCCATTTGATATGTCTCACATAAACAGCAGATGCTCATTAGCAGTGATGGTCTGATACTGCTAAAGGCTGCTTCTCTCTCGAGTCCTATTAATAATATCACCACATTAATTTTTTTTTCCCTCTCCTGAAATAAGGACCATTTATATTGGGGAGTAAGTAGTTAAACTGAACACCGAGACTACTTTACCTAATGTTAGGTACAAGGTTAGAGAAATAGTATCAACTCAGCTCAAAGACTCTGAAATACTTTACTTGTAATGCTAAGAAGCCAGGGTAACGTTTTCATGAATAGAAGTTTCTCCATTAATGTTAAATGTAGTGGTTGAGCTATTTTGCATCTCAAATTTGCAGGCCTTCGGGGAATAGTGTAGCCCTTATTGCAACTTGAGTTGACTTATATAACCACACACACACACACACACACACCTATCCTCTTCTGTCCAAACATCCCCATTTATCTGGGGAAGCAGAGAACCCTAAACTTGAACATAATGTAAACAGCTGACTCATCAACATAGTGCCTTACAATGAAATTGTTCTTCAAAATTGAAAATGGTAAATGGTACCCTATATTCAGATTTCATTATTCCAAACACCTGTTTTTCATAGATATGTGTCAGGAAAATAAAAATATTACTCTATAACAGTGTTCTCCAGCTGTTTTGCATTTATGGATACATTTGCATGGATGAGGGTACACTAGCATCTTACCCATGCCACCACTATGTTTGCTGTTTTGTAAAGTTGCAGAAAAGTATTATCAGTTTACTGAAGAGCCAAGTTCAAATGGTAAATGTTTTAAGAAGGCCAGCTTATTTTTCCTTTTCCTTTTCCTAGTGCATATTTAAACCCAGATGACCCTGAGTAGAAATGTAGGGCTGTTCTGATCCATCCAAAGCAGGGGTCTCAAACATGTGGCCCGCGAAGCCCTTCCCTGCGGCCCGCCAAGCTCCCCCCGGCTCCCACTCCCGGAGGGAGGGGCCAGAAGCGGAGGCTTCTCTGCTGCCTGGCTGGGATGCTGCCGATCCCCAGCTTCCGGTCGCTGCTGCTGCCGCTTCAGTGAATGAGCTGGGGCGGTGCTTCCCAGGAGCCCTCTGTAGCGGTGGCCAGGAGCGGTAAGCCAGCCTCTGCGGGTGGTTTACCGTTCCTGGCCGCCGCTGCAGAGGGCTCCTGCGAAGCGCCACCCCAGCTCATTCATTGAAGCTGCATCAGCCTGGAGCCTGCGCACTGCGCCTCCCGCTCTTCCGAGGCTCTGCCGGTGTCATGTATGAAACTGCTCCTCGTAGGAATGTGCAACCAGTAGCAGTTCCTGATAGGTTAGACTAGAGTGTAAGAAAATGCTACTGTATAAAACTGCTACCGAATGTAGCAAATGTCTACAGGTAGCAGTTTCTTGCATTACAGTACACCGGCAGCGGTTCCTTCACTAGGCTGAAGATGGCGAAGGATGGCGGCTCGTCACTGAAGGGGCTGTGGGAGCAGATGGGTGAGAGCTGGCAGGGCACCTCACGACTGTAGCCGGGGAAGGATGAGAGGGGAGCGGGGCCCCAGGCTGGCCTGTACAGACGGTGCTGCGTGAAGGAGATGAAGTCTCCTCTGATGCTGTGGTGCCGGCCTGAGAGCCAGCCTCAGGCGGGCTCCTCTCGGCATCCCCTCCTCCCACACCAGCAGAGAGTCGGGGTCACGAGTGGGGGAAGATTTGGGGGACAGGGAGCTGGGTAATAGGGGTGAGTGGGTGGAGATTTGTGGATGGGGCACAGAGAGCTGGGTTACGGGGGTAAGTGGGGTGGGGAATAGGGTTATGAGGAGCAGTTTGGGAGTGGGAGACTTTATAAAATTACTAGCGAAAATACCCGGCGTTGCTCGGGTTCGTCGGAGGTTGGGAGGGGGCAGAGAGCTGAGCGAGTGCGGGGTCCGTTGGAGGGGGCAGAGAGCAAAACTGACACCCCCACCTCACCCCCCCCGACCAAACCCAACACCCCCACCTCACTTACCCCTCGACCAACCCCGACTCACATTTTCACCCCCCCACCCAAACCCAACACCCCCACGTCACCTCCCTACCAACTCCCCCTGACCAACACCCACACCTCACCCCCCATAGACCAAACCTGACACACCCACCTCACTTTCCCCCCAACCAAACCCAACACCCACACCTCACTTACCCCTCGACCAACCCCGACCCCCCTCCTCACTGCCCCAAACAAACCCAACACCCCCGACCAACCCCAACACCCACACGTCACCCCTCACCCACCCCAACACCTTCCCACCCACCCCCAGACCAAACCCAACACCCCCACCTCACCCCCCAACCAAACCCGACACCCCTACCTCACTTACCCTCCGACCAAACCCAACTCGGGTCCGTCGGAGGTGGGGAGGGGGCAGAGAGCTGAGTGAGTGCGGGGTCCGTTGGAGGGGGTATTATGACATCATAACTATGTCACAGAGAACAGCAGCTGCCCAGCTGATGATTGGCCTTTAAATAATTTCACCCCTGGGGGGCGTCAGAGGTGAGATTTGAAAATTTTTTGACTCTTACCCTGATTAGGACCCTAAGACCTCTAACTGTACCAAATTTCAAGTCTCTAGCTCAAACGGTGTGGAAGGAGTAAGTGCACATACATACACGCATACACCATTTGACTTTTATATATATACTAGCATAAGTGCCCGGCGTTGCTTGGGTCAGTCGGAGGTGGGGAGGGGGCAGACAGTTGACACCCCCTGACCAACCCCAACACCCACACCTCACCCCTCACCCACCCCGACACCTTCCCACCCCCCCTGGCCAACCCCAACACCCCCCGGCTCACTTACCCCCCGACCAAACCCGACAACCCCACCTGACTCCCCCAAGCAAACCCAACACCCCCACCTCACCCCCCGACCGAACAGTGTATTTAATAATCTGTGTGCTACACAGTGCACCGTGAGCCGGGGGGGGGTCGGGTTTGGTCTGGGGGGGTGGGAAGTTGTCGGGGTGGGTGAGGGGTGAGGTGTGGGTGTTGCGGTTGGTCAGGGGGTGTTGCGGTTGGTGGGGGGGTGAGGTGGGGGTGTCGGGTTTGCTTGGGGGGATGAGGTAGGGGTGTCGGGTTCGGTCGGGGGTAAGTGAGCCGGAGGGTGTCGGGTTTGGTCTGGGGGGGTGGGAAGGTGTCGGGGTGGGTGAGGGGTGGGTGTTGGGGTTGGTCAGGGGGTGTTGCGGTTGGTGGGGGGGTGAGGTGGGGGTGTCGGGTTTGGTCGGGGGGATAAGTGAGCCGGGGAGGTGTCGGGTTAGGTCTGGGGGTGTTGCGATTGGTGGGGGGGTGAGGTGGGGGTGTCGGGTTTGTTTGGGGGGTAAGTGAGCCGGGGGGTGTCGGGTTTGGTCTGGGGGGGGTGGGAAGGTGTCGGGGTGGGTGAGGGGTGGGTGTTGGGGTTGGTCAGGGGGTGTTGCGGTTGGTGGGGGGGTGAGGTGGGGGTGTCGGGTTTGCTTGGGGGGGTGAGGTGGGGGTGTCGGGTTTGGTCTGGGGGTGTTGCGATTGGTGGGGGGGTGAGGTGGGGGTGTCGGATTCGGTCGGGGGGTAAGTGAGCCAGGGGGTGTCGGGTTTGGTCTGGGGGGGTGAGAAGGTGTCTGGGTGGGTGAGGTGGGGGTGTCGGGTTCGGTCGGGGGGTAAGTGAGCCAGGGGGTGTCGGGTTTGGTCTGGGGGGGTGGGAAGGTGTCTGGGTGGGTGAGGTGTGGGTGTTGGGGTTGGTCAGGGGGTGTTGCGGTTGGTGGGGGGGGTGAGGTGGCGGTGTCGGGTTTGGTCGGGGGGTAAGTGAGCCTGGGGGGTGTCGGGTTTGGTCTGGGCACCCACCCCGACACCTTCCCCCCACAGACCAAACCCAACACCCACACCTCACCCCTCACCCACCCCGACAGCTTCCCACCCCCTCAGACCAACCCCAACACCCCCCGGCTCACTTACCCCCCGACCAAACCCAACACCCCCACCTCACCCCCCGACCGAACCCGACACCCCCACCTCACTTACCATCCCACCAAACCCAACTCGGATTCGTCGCAGGTGGGGAGGGGGCCCAGAGCCGAGGGATTCCGGGGACCTTCGCAGGTGGGGGGGGGCACAGAGCTGATGGATCCCGGGGTTCTGTTGGGAGGGGGGAGGGGCAGAGAACTGAGGGATCTCTGGGGTTCCGTTGGAGGAGGGAGGGGTGAGCTGAGCGAATGCGGTGTCTGTTGGAGGGGGTATTATGACATCATCACCACCTAGCCGCCTAGCTGATGTGATTGGCCCTGAAAGACTTTCACCCCTGGGGGGCGTCAGAGGTGAGATCCGAAAATTTTTCGACCCTTAAGACCATCCTGACCCCAAGACTCCTAACTGTACCAAATTTCAAGTCTCTGGCTCAAACGGTGCGGGAGGAGTTTGCTGTCATACATACATACATACATACATACACCACTTGACTTTTATATATATAGATAGATAATTGATATTAGGCTGACATGGGCTGAAATTTCTGTCAGATTTATCAGCATATTGCATTCGAAAAAAGCTTGAATCCTCTGAGGTTGGTAATTTCTTATTACATTAGATTTGTTTGCTTGTGTTTCCAGCTCTAGACTGCCTATATTACTCTTGCTTTGTTTGCCTATAATTCAGACAAAGGTGAGGAGGATTGGTGCATCTCTGTTTTGTATTTTATTGAAAATATGTGGCCTTCTGAGCCAAAAATGTACAAAGCTCAAACAACCTCAGAACAGTTCTTTTCCACTTAGTACCTTTTTCACAGTGGCAAAACTGTTTATAAGAAAAGGCACCTTCTTAGACTCTTGGATGCCAAAATGAATCATTAAACACATCCCCTACCAGATTGAAGATTGCCTCAAGGCAGTTTAAACAGGACAGGGACTGTGAGGAGACCTCTGTGGCCTTGGGAAAGAATATTTCAGTTTGGAGCAGATTGGTAGTTCAGTTTGCTGAACAGATAAATCTGAATCAGCCCTGCCTTCCACATAAAAGTTAGAAATTAACTATGATTAAAAGCACAACCAGAGTTGAACCCAAGTGCTTGAAAGAATATGCAGATATCATTTCTAAATTACACAAACAGTTCGATGTGCAGTTTAAAGATTTCAAGGCACTTGAACCACATATTCAACTTTTTTCACACCGTTTGCTATTGCAGTGTTGCAGAGGAAGTGTAGATGGAGCTAGCGGAGCTTCAGTGTGATACCATTTTTGAAGCAGAAGTTTACAGATGTTGGAATTCCAGAGTTCTACATCTTTCTTTCAAAAGAAAGATTTTCCATGTTATTCTCTGCTTCTGTAAGGAAAATGGCAATGTTTGGAAGTACATATATATGCGCACAGTTTTTCTCTTCCATGAAGATTAACAAATCTGTGTTAAGGTCAAGGCTCACTGATGAACATTTGAAAGGAACACTGAGATTGGTTTAATCTCAGGATATCAAACCTAATATTGATGCTCTGATTAATGCAAAAGGCTGCCAGCTAAGTGGCCAAAAATGAAATGACTGTCAAAATTAGCACTGACTTCTCACATTACAGTTAAAGAAGTTAATAAAATTAATAAATGTAATAGCATGCTATATTATTCTTCAGTTTTGATTATACTTTTGTATCGTTGTATGTGTAACACTGAGGCTGAGTATGAGGCTTAGATTTGCTAGGCGGTGGAGTAGTTCACCTAAAGCAGGGGTCTCAAACACACGACCCACGGGGTTATTTTCTGTGGCCCGCCAAGCTTCCCATGCCTCTTCTCTCCCCCTACTTTATTTCCTGCAGCTGCCAAGCTCCCTGTGTCCCCCGCCCCCTCCATGCCTACCTTTGGCCATTTCCCACTGCCAAACAGCTATTGGCAGTGCCTAGCAGTTTCCAGGAGGAGCGGGGAGCTGCGTGCTCGGAGAAGGCAGGGCAGGGACCGAGCCTCATGGAAGGAGTGGAGTGGGGGTGGGGCCGGGGGCAGCAAGGGGGGGCGTGTCAGTGATGCGGCCCTCGGGCAAGTGCACTAGTCCTGATGCGGCCGGCCCTCGTGGTCATTTGAGTGTGAGACCCCTGCCCTAAAGCATCTGATTTACTTCTACCCATAAAATAGGAAGGGTTGGAGCCTCTCTCTCCTTGGCAGAAGGATTTGAGGCAGACACAGATGACTCTTGCAGTCAAAATCCATGGGAACAACCATGTTCAGGTGAAAGCTTAGACTGAGGTTTATTGTTTTGTATAAATTAAACAACAGGCAAACCACAGGAAGGGGTGGGGAGTAAGATTTGGACGGTATTAAGCGTGTGCATGCTCCTGTTTGGACTCCACCAGAAAACAATGCTCACCCCTTCACCATCAGCCCCTACTCGCCTCCAAGCAAAATGAAAAGAACCTCAGTTACACAGAATACACATAGAAGGGCTCCTGTGGGGCTGGAGAAACAAGGGATGCTGCTGTTTTGGCTCAGCTCCCCTTCCTTCCCACCCCCCTCCGCCCCCAATCCGCTTTTCTCCCATGGTAGTTTTTGGATTATGTTAGGTTTTTCTCTGTTTTTATTCCCTCTGCTAAAAAAGGTGGAGGAACAATTTTTCCCTGAATCTTTGATAATTTCATGCCCTTTTGGGCAACTAATTAGTCAGTCATCTGACACATGGGAATTTATTTGATTTTTACGGCTTGTCTAACTGATGTTAAATGTAGTTATATTTTAGGGTTTGTTTTCTTTTTTTTAAACAGCACGATTGGGTCCACCAGAAGTTAATCTTACTGCTTGTCCAACCTGCATAAATGTGACAGTAAAACTTCCAGACGCATATTTAGAAGAAAAGTCTTTAATTGATGTATATGAGAAACTTGGTTATACGGTAACAGTGGAATCATTTGATAGAAAGGAAAAGGTAAGTAACTTATAGTTTTAAGATTTAAAGTAAAATGTACAAAGCATAAAATATAAATTGGCTTGAGTAGTAAGGAAGCTTGCTGAAGATAAGCTCTGTCGTATCTTATCCTTGATCTTTATATGAATAAAACTATTGTTAGTGGTTTATACTACAAAGGATAAATGTGAGCCTTCATGAGGCATGAGCTGATGATTTGGGTACAGGAGGAAATCATTCTGCCCTTCATTCCACCCCCTAGTGATACAGTATTCACCAGTAAGTGCAGTGTAGGGGATTCTCTTCATTCTTTTGAAGCATCTGACATTGGCTACTGCTAGAGACAAAATAGCTGATTAGGTAGACCATTGGTTTGTTCTGGTATTTCAGTTCTTATGGTATCACATAGTATTAATAAGAAAAGTAAACTCAGTGCTAAAGTATATCAAAAGTGCCTTTTTCCCGTCTAGGAGTTCCCCATCCCAGTTTTAATTTGGAGTGGGCTTT